>VYZW01055067.1:8638-42060 GCA_013401315.1 Balaeniceps rex
AGTCAGGTTCCTTGACTGTCATACAGCCATACTATCTGTGACTTTATTTGATAAAATGTTATGCATATCTGTGGTGCTACGTGTAAAGGCATCTGGATCTTGAAGGCTTGGTCAGAAAGGTAACACTCCTGATGCATTTTAGTGTAAATCACTATGTCAGCTCAGAGATAGCAGCCTACTGAGAGGTGCAACTCTTCTTTTCTTACAGAATTTTTTCCTAGTGTTTCTTCCTTCTTACAAAACAGGCAAGCATGCCTGTTATATTAAATATTCACCTTAGTTATGCATTCTTTAGCAGGCTTCTCACTAATTATCATGTAAGAACAGTGTGTAATGTAATACTTAGACAACGGAGCACTAGTTGAGTACCAGTCAAGACTGGTGACTCCTACTGTGTTAACATACCTCATTTCAAGTCCTAGCAATATATCAGTTGAACAATAAATTGCTTGTAACAGACGAACGCTTAATAAAGAGGCTATCTAAATATCTTGATGGGATTTTTTTTTAATTAGTAAAAAAGATACTGGATACATTTTCGCTTAATTACAGGGCTATCTCAGTGAAGACCAGTTAAAAGCTTTGAATGCTCACAGGCAGCTGATGAATGATAAAAAGCAAACTCAGATACAAGAAGAATTCAAGAAGGCTTTAAAGTCAGCAGAACAGGAAGAAAATGGATGTTCCAAAAGAGATGTGTCTACTGTATGGAGATTATGTGTGGTAGACTACAGAAAGCAAGAAAAACATAAAGGTTAGTACTTGGAAAATTATAAATAACTTTTATCTAAACACGGTAACTGGCCAACACAGCAGGTAGATTTGAAGAGTTTTCCAACAGTATTCTAGCTTGCATGTTAATATTTCCAGTTTTATTTGGGTTTTGGTTTAGCACTTTTGGGTGGGAGGGAGTATTGTGGATTTATATTGTTTGAAAGCCTTCAAATTAGTATTGCACAGCTAATATTATCTTAATATGATATTGTTAGGAGTGATAGTGAGTATCTGGCGTCCGCTGCAGGACCTTTGTTCGCTGTTAAAGGAAGGCAGTCGGTACAGAATCTACCAGCTGTCAACATCGCAGTCCAAAGGAAGATCAGACTCAACTAATATACAATTAACAACAACAAAGAAAACTCAGTATCTACAACTATCAGTAAGTGCTTAACTGCATAAAGATGTATCATTAAAATGTATCACAGTCTATATAAGTAAAAACTTAAAAATTCTGTGTTTCTTCAGGTGTCACAGGAGATGCTGGTACAGATTTTCTTTCCAAGAGAAGCTCTAAAATTCACCAGTTTGTTGGATCCTTCTTTTCAGCCACCGTGTGCTGAAGTTGATTTAGTTGGAGTTGTAGTTTCTGTTAGCAGAACAGGTATGTTGGGGACCACATTCATGTCCTCCCATTGAGTAAGCACTAAATTTTTTTTATTCCAAAGTCAAAATGATCTTGGTGTTGTACCTGCATCTCAGGCCTGTGAAAACCTATTAATATAGCCCATCACCGTGATATGCTGGCAGATAATTCTGTTTTCCTAAAGAAAAACTGTCTTCGCTTATTATCTCAGAGGAATTAGGAGGATCTAAGTTCAAGAGAAGCTTTTCTTTAGTTGTTTCCATAAATGGTGGATGTAAGTTCTCACATCTGTGTTCAGCATTTGCAGAAGTAGCATCGTGCATGTATGTGAGCTCCCTCTTTTGTGTACAGTGTCATGGAATGAGTAGAACCCAGGCACTGGAGCTCATGGGTAGGGACAGGTGGATAATCTGCTGAATAAAAAGGAAAAGCACCATGGGAGTATTTTTTTTAAGCACTGGAACACAGACTTTGAGTTGTTTTCTGTAATCAGTAGGGAGATAGTGTAGCATATGAATGAAGCATCAAACATCTGTTACCGTGCACGTAGGCTGCCACGTTACATTTATCAATTCTCTTTCAAGATGTGCGTGACTCTTTTTATAGATATAAATTGCTGTACTTAACCTTTACTTAAAGGTTTAAGGTTTAATTCAGACTTTTTTCTTGCTTTTAGGTTTCACTACTATGGTGTACTTATCTGATGAAAGCTATAATTTGGTGGCAGTAAAGATCCGGACAGATCTTAGACACTTTGCTATTGAAGATATAGTTGTCCGCTGTTCATTCATTTCTGCAAGCAACCTTCAGTGGCAGTCTGAATTCAGATCAGAAATTCCTATGCTGTTGGCTGGAGATCTTTCTGTATTCTCAGCCAGTCCAAAAGAAAACTATCTTCAAGAGAAGGTTAATGAACTGAGAAGTTCAATAGAGGTAAATCTGTAGATTTTTAGTTTAATGATAAATTTTAGTTGCTGCTTTGTTACATTCTTCACCAAAAAGTCCGTTAGTACTAATAAATCTTTAAAACAACTAATGCACATAATGTTGAATTTGAGGGGATTTTCTGGGAGATGGAGTAAGGTGTTAATGCTCTTTTCCTGGAGGACTCTCCAGATCACCTACTGAATGTCTTTTTTTTGGTTGGTTGGTTGGGTTTTTTTGTTAATTCAGTTCAACCAATACTGTCTTTAGGATGTACCACAGAATCTTCTCTGGCTAGCAAAAAATACTGTACCTGTCAACAGGGAATCTGTCATGGACAGTTTGGCTCTAGCCTTTTAAGAGTGGAAATTTAGTGTCTTGCTCAGTTGAATATATTCAGTATCAGATTGTTGATTTTATTTATTTATTTCAGTTTTCTAGCTGTGCTAAATAGCATGTCTTGGTCATGCATTCTCACTTCTTACTGAAAAATAAGTTTAAATACAAAAGGACTTTTTTTCTCGTTAACAATAGAAGGGAGGTATGACATTTCCCTCCACAGAAAGTGCAGCAGTCTTCGAAGTGGTTGGTTTGATATAAAATAAACTTCTAATGGGATTATGATGAGAAAACAAAGTCCTAAATACTTTCTTTGTGAGCATATAGTACTTAACTGTTCTGCATTGTAAATTGTTTGGTTTTTAATCTGTTCTTCTTTATAGAATGTGGCCTCCTTTTGCTCTGATGCAGAAAGTAAACTGATGAATTTGCTACAAAGAAATTTCTCGCTTCCACCCAGTTTAACTAAAAGATGTGGCTTGGAATGCCTCTCACCTTCCTGCAACTCAGGTCTTTATGCAGAGGATAAAAGTTTGGTAAGCTTCTGGTAATTAATATTGTGTTTATACTGACAGTACATACAGTAGGGATATAAGCATGTTTTATACTGATAGCTGTGGTGAATAGTCTCAATTCTCAGTCCACTCCACAGGTTCTCTTCAGGGCAATGCAAGCTGATTAGAAGCTTTCTCTGTGTGTGGGTTTGGGATTATTCCCCAGGAGGAACTGTGAGACTATTCTTCCTCCAAGCAGTACATGGAAATCTCCCCTCATGGCCTGTGTTTTCACAGCATACTTTAAATATTCTGAATTTTATGTGAGTAAAATGAATCATCCTTTCCCTATAGATGGCCTGTTGCTTCCTTGGTCCCATTGTGAAGATTATCTGACATGGATGTCACTGGAAGGAAAAAAATCTTGATATGTAGATTTTTCTTTCATGGCATTCTGCAGTTCCTACCCTTGCTCAGAGAATTTATGTCTTGGTCTTTTTTTTCTAGATATTGTTCACTATTTCCAGGATTTAAAAGGGAAGAGGTATCACCTAGTAAATGTTTACATTTTATAGCAGTCTTGAAAAAAATTGAGTTAAATAGTACTGAAGTTTCCCATGAAGGCTGCTGGTGGCAAGTTGTTCCTGATGTGGAGTACTGAGTGCAGGCAGAAGAAAAATTTTTCTTGCCACTAGTTGTGAGGGAGGTGGAAACACCCTGATGTGAGATCAGTTCCTGGGGACTTAACTTAAGCTTATAAGGCATCCTTTTCCATTTCAGTGAGAGTGCTAATATTTAATTCTGAAGGTTTAGTTTATATCCGTTTATTAAATATATTAACCAAGTTAAAACAAATGAGACATTAAAGGTATCCTCAAGTTAAGCATGTGTTTGAATGATTTGCTGTGTAACATCTATCTTGTGTGTATTGTTATCTTCAAGTTTTTTGGTCTATATTCTATCCTTTTTTTCTTCAATTTTTTTCCTCTTTTTTCCCTATTTAACAACCTGTTGAGGATATATCCAATGCTGTAGTAGACTTAACTCCTTTTTATGAGTGCTTTTCTTTGTTACAACTGGGCACAGAAAAGTTCCCATATATTTAGCTTGGATCTTAGAAACAGAATGTAAATGTGCTGTCGTAATGTACATGTAAAGAGTGATTTATCAAGCATCAGTACTTGAAAGAGTAGTATTAGTCACCATCAGAAGATATCAAACTAAAGTTAAACTGAACATGAATGAAGACATAGCATTTTTGTATCAGGTTTTTTTTTTTCCTCTCTTTTGTGGAAGTAATTGAGGAAGCTAATGAAAAAGGACGTTCTATTCAACATAAAACTTATCTCTTTTATTAACTAGATGTCTTCTAAAACGGAAATAAACCATCCAAGCCCTTTGTCAACTAGCACACCGAATATGAAACTTGTTGCACAGGGGTCAGCAAAAACACCTTCGTCTGCTACAATTAATGAAGACCATCCCAAAAACAGCAAAAAAAGAAAAGCGATGGACTTCCTCAGTTGCATACCTGCCCCTCCACCACTGACACCAATCTGTTCAATCATTTCTCCATCTTTAAAAAAAGCATTTCAGCCTCCACGAAGTTTGGGTTTACAGCGTAGCAAGTCATCAAAAGAAACAAATCAGAATATTGGTCATGTCACGCCATGTAGAAAATTGAGAGAAACTGTTCATCTTCCTGAGAATGACCTGGTTGCTGATGAGGAACTTGCAATGATTAATACACAAGCACTCATGAATAATTTACCAGAAGAAAAGAAGATTGATTATGTAAATGAAAACAGCAGTACAATAGCAGCTAATTTATCTGATGATCTTTCACCCAAAAATAGTTCCAGGTCTACTGGGGAGGCAAATAACTCAGCTACTTCAGAACAGCTTTTTGATGAGGCTCTTCAGAAAGACACAAAGGAACCTGAGGACTTGTTACCAGTGCGCAGAATGCTACAAAGGCAAAAACCCTGAAAATGCTGCTAAATGCACATGTACAGTATTGTATATATTTCAAATTCAAATTATTTTTACGCTTTGTACATTAAATCCTGATTGTATTTAATAAAGCTGTATTACAAAAACAAAGACTCGTGAAATGACATTTCACCTGCAAAATAATTTGAAGTTGAGCAATTACAAATTTCTCACACAAATATGTGTCATACAATAGCATCAGTGTGGCTGAAGGTTTGATGACATTTTATAAGCTGTTGCTTTGATTCCCATGTATTCTTAAATTACTGCAGGATCTTTTGTTTCAGTCTAAAGTAATCAGTTTTATTACCCTCTGTAGTATTAGAATAGTTGTTTGGCTGTCAGAAGTAGCACAGGGCAAAATAAACAGTCCTCTGAGTTCATTGTTACCAAACATAACACTTTAATTTTGAAATATTGCTCTGTAATTCTGCTGTAGTTCTTGTACTTTTGTGCTCAAACTTTCCATATAGCATTAAAAGAGTTTTAGCTAACAGCTATGATTATTTGATTCATAGCAAAATGCCATAGAAAGGTGTTAATGACAGATCCTTGGTCAGTGTTTCTGAGCTACTCCTCCTTAAAGAAGCACTTGAGGCCACAGCATCGTGAGAGATAATCAGATCTTTGTTTGATTTCATGAAGAGATCTTTCTTCTGGGAGTGAGTTACTACTTGAATTCATTACTTTTTTTCTCATTAATTTCAAACAGGTGAGGCTGCTCAGAATTGGAATTTCTCCACTGGAGAGAGAAACAGTCCTGCTAGACCGGCTGCCAGCTCCATGTTTTAGTTCGTTTGTCAGGCTGCCGCTTCCCCTGCTGCCTCCCACCAGGCCTGGGTCAAAGGAGGGAGGATGTTTCAGAACTGAGACCACCGGCTTCCCACTCGGCAACCTTTCAGGGGTCCTGTGCCATTCACTTGGCTCAAGTGCTCAACTGGGGGTGGCTCCTGTCACCAAGCTGGACATTGTAGCAGGACTGGAGAACTGTACTGGGCTGACACAAGCTTGCTGATAGCTCTGTAAACCTCTGTGCAATACTGCAGAGCCAGGTTCCCTAGGCCCTGTAGTTCACAGTTATTTACAATAATGATACTGCTGCTTTAAATGCAGCTGGAGTAGAAAATGCAATTCATCTCATACCTCTACTGTGTCCTGAAGACAGCTTGGCTTTTGTCCAGAAACAGCATATTTCTATTCCTCTGTACTTCTCTGTCTGCTAAATTGCTAGATGGATAGTAGCTGTACCCATATTTCTTAATGTCCAATGTGAGCTGTCTTAATTTCCTCCTGCAAAATAACTCAGTACTGCCCTCTTCTATAAGCATTGCCTAATAATCCACACCTACTTAAAAAAATCATCATCACAAATGCTGAGTTTTAAAAATGTTTGATGAGGCTTTCTTGATAAGGACATAACCAGCAGAATTTAATAATATGGATAAAACTACTGCAGGATAGCTTCTTACTCATCCATCAGCCAGTGGCTTCTCGGCACTTAGTGGTGGAAGGAGCTGATTTCTCCCCTTACAAAATCATTTTTTTCTCCTTTGTTAAGTCATTGTATTTCTGAGTTTGGGTATTTGGTAGCCTTGTGCTTTGGCTATTTGGAGCTGCTCCTGTAGCCCTGTTCCTAGTTGGAAGTTAACAAGCACTAGCCTAACACTAAATGTTTCCTTTTAGGAGCCTCCGTATATGGACTCGTCTCAGGATCAGTTGAATTCCTATGTCTTGGCAAGATAAAGGGCTCAGTTTGGTGTGTTAAAGTGTTTCACCTCGAGGCTGGAGAAGCTGTTTGGCTGTGATAGAGCTGAGGTAAGACTAGCATGAATCCAGACAGCAGAGGTGTAGGTAGTGAACAGCGTCAGATCTTGCTACCATCTGTTAGAGCTACCTTTTTCCACCATTCACTTTGCCTCTCTTAAAGCTAGCAGTAATGCTCTAGGCAAGATGGAGTGGGAAGATACAAAAGGTCATACAGCCAGATATAAAATATTAAAATGGCAAGAAATGACAACTGCGTGGAGAAGGAATTGGCCACATGGCCTGTGAGAAACAAAGAATTTAGGAATATTTATTGTTATCTATTAGTGACAGAGCGCAATGCAGAAAAACCTGCAAAAAAGTGTGTGGCACAGCCAGTAAGTCTCACCATAAGCTTGAATGGATTTTCGTGGAGGAAGAGGCATGAGAAGGAGTACAGTTTGTAGTGAGGATACTGCTCTTAGATTGGTCATGTAGAGCTGTGAGATCATAATCCAGTGACATTTAAAGACTTGTAAGAAAAAAGTAATTTAGAAATGTAGTAGAAAAATGCAAGTATAAAAAGCATTTTAGAAGAAAAATGTAAAACTAGGGACTTTGGTGCCCTGAGAATTAAAATACACTGAGGAATCCACCTCTTCAGTTAAATGGCGTGTTGTTTGTACGCGCCACGTGAGGTCTTCTGTTTGAGAAGGCTGGAGGGGGGTTGGAATGGGCACCCATGCTGTAAGGTCCATTTCGTCCACTGGAGCTTCTCTCATCTCTGCTTGGTTTTTCAGAGTGAAGAACACTGTGGAAGGTAACATGGTGCTCATATTGTTCTTTCATCCGTTGTATCGTTTGTTGAGGCACACGATGAGTGTTTCTTCTGTAGAGTCAACATTAACAGAAAATACAAGTATTTAGCTGCCCATGTATTAGAGGTTATCTTAAGCTTGCTAAGGTTCCTGATATGTTCAGGCTCATGTCCCTGCTGATCTATTTCTAGCCCTTTTTTGCCAAATTGTTCTTCATTTCCACCTACTTCTTAAAAAATATTTTTGTGAATGCCGAAAAATGTAATGCAAGTATTTTTGCGGGCAGCCAGGACATAAGAAGTTAGACAAATGCTTTGAAATGTAGGCCAGGTAAGAAAGACCGATGTAGAAGACCTGTGTTTTAAATTTTATATGGGTTTTAGTGCTAACGGCTTGTTAGCCTCTGGGTGAGCTTTTATAAATCTGGAGAAACACTGACAAGGGCTGTAGATAGCCCAGACACTGACTCATCATCATCAAGCATAGAGGTCAAAAACCTGTTGTTGCTTTGTCTGAGTGCAAGTGGGGAAAAATCATACCTGATGTGGCTCACGCTCCAGGACAGACTTGTAAATGGTGACAAGTCTGAGAGGGAGGGGAACAGGATGCTCAAGCATGCAGGGCTTTCTGGATAGACCAGAAATGGCTGCAGTCTCTTGACACATTAATGGGAATTGTTTTTCCAAAGACCACCAGGGATTTCTGCTTGTCTGTGAGTTTGCAAACTCAGTATCTTTGGGTTTGCCATTTAGCTCTATTAGGCACAATTCATCATCTAGAATCTAAGTTTGTCCTGCATCCATATTTTCAAAGCCTTGTGGTGTGCAAATCCTGCATGTTTTTTCCCTGGTGGAATTAAGGTGACAGTAACGCAGCAGGTTGCCAGCTGCAGCATCCCACTTGTGAGGCAGGCACGATGTCCTCCCACAGCTGGTGCCCTACACACGTGTGCAGCCCGCGCCTGGGACCAGCAACTGGCACAAACCGAGTTGCCAGGAAAGACACAATGGGGAACCAGACTGGAAGCAACCTTCAGCTGTCCCAGAATCGTTAGCCAAAGTGTCAGCAAGAGCTGACACTTGCAGTTGACTGCTAGGGCTGTTAGTGTCCATCGGCTGCCATCTGCCATGTCCTGCCTCACCCTGGAGCCGTGAGCACTCTGGGCCATGGCCCTCTGCCTTTTGTCTCTGTCACACACAAAAAGGAGCAGTGCTGATTTTTGACTAGAGTTCCCAGCTGGTACAAAACAAATAAACCAGTTGGAATGAAGTACCCATGCCCTGTTTTCTTGGGATGACAAATAAGTTAGCACGTGTTAGCTTCTGGATCTAGTTGATGAGAGTGCACTTGCCGCTGTAACATGGTTTACAGCTGGTTGGTTAAAGGCTAGAACATTAGCCTGCATGGAGTTTTATAGTGATATAACAATTAACCCTGCATCCATTAGCCAAACTAACGTACTTAGAGCTATATTTGGCTGCCTCTGTGCTCCACCACATGATGCAGAGTTGATACATTCACTGTATCCCTTTTGCGTGTGCATGTTAAGATCTTTAGAAAGGCTCTGTAGAACCCCATTTCTTGATCATGCTTAAAGTAGCATCCCACCATTGCAAGGCTATATTTGTAACGGTTAGCTTTTTTAAGAACAGATGTCTGAATATTGTCTGTAGTGCTTAGACATGTTTTGTGCCCAGAGAGAGTTCTGCTCAAAGTACAGAATGAAAATCAAGGTTCCTGCTCCAAGAAGCTTGCAGTTTAAATACACACTTCAGGGGGGTTGCTTTTTCTACTGCCTGACTCACTTCAGCACAGTCAGGCTCTTTCAGGGCTGAATTCACTGCAGACCAGGTACTAAGTGACAGAAATTTTCCACGACAAGCCTTCTGTTGTCATTCACTAGGTTACCTATGTGTATACGAAGAGTACTGACCTTTCTCAGTGCACATCAATAAAATGAGAAGCTGTCTGCTATATCAAAGGGAAAAAGCTGTACCTTGCCAGTTCTTGAACATTGAACTTCCAGGGTGTAGCCGGTTCTTGGAATACAACTTCATATCTAGTCTCACGTGCCTGAAGAAGTACACAGAAGTTTTAGATTTATGGCTGCCGAGCTTGGGAGTAGCCAACCTGCCAGACCCCCTGAGATTTCATCTGGTTAAGAGGTGAACCATATGTACCAGGAGCCAGAAAGAGGAAGCTAACCGTGACTCCCATCAAGGTGCTGGTCTGAGGCCCGGTGAGTTCATTTCCTTCTACATCAAAGGATTTGAGTCTCCTAGCAAAATTGCCTTAACATTACCCCCAGTCCCCGTCTCCCACAGCAATGGCATCCTGGCACTTGAACTCTCTGGAAGTCACAGATGGCTCAAGAGCCACAAGTTGGCCACGCCAACCTAGAGCTTCTGGGAGTGTGAGGTCAACATCTATCAGTCATGCTATTTCCAGCCACTAAGTCTACAAGCCTCAATTTTTTTTTTCAAGGTACAACAACATACTTGTGTGTACCTGTATATATGTATTTAATACAGTTCTTGCTTGCTTTAGGTTTTGATTTGAGGGGAAGGAGGCAAGGAAATCTGTTGGCTTTTTTACAGCTTGTCTACCTCTAGCAGTGCTCTTGCACTTGCTTCATAGTCACCCACAAGCATTCACAACTTCTGCTGCTGGAGTGGCATGTTCAGGCTTTCCAGCGCCACTGTTATATTAATTCATGCCTCTCTTGTGCTCCCATATAAGCAATACTTAGACCCAAATTTCTTAACTGACAAGACCATAACCCAAGAACAGAAGCACGAATCTAATGTTAGCAGACAGGCCACATTATGAAACTGTACTAAAAATATTGCCATCTCTGCTAGAACTCCTGACAAGAGATACCAATGTGTCTTCAAGGACTAGGGTGTATTTTTCACAAGTCATAAACTAAAATTCTAAGTCATATCTTGATATATTTGTCAACAAATAGTTTGGGAACTGTTCCATTCATGTCACTACCAGGGAAGGGGATGACATCCTGCTCATCAAGAAGTTACAGGGCAAGTTCAAAGACACTTAATCTTTTCAAGTACTTTTGCCTTCACTGAGGCATATAGCTGACTAGATAAAACAACTACACTGGCACCTCTTTCATGAGTTCATTACAATGTCAATCCTTAACTATAATTAGAGAACTAAGGGAAAATGCAATTAATTCTTTTTAGTCATGGTAAGAACCATTTCAGTCAGATCACCTCTTAAATGTCATAGCTGAGCATATAAAAGCAATAAATCAGAGTTTTCCCTACCATCATCAAATACGGCTTCATTTCCCAAGCATGGATGTTGGTATTATCAATAATAACCGGGCTTTTCCCATTCTTCATTGCCTGGTGTGCTGTAATGTAACACAGTAAGTAAAGCCAACATGTATTAAATAACAGACCAAGCCAGGTCTTACTAGTCCCAAAGTGCCCTTTCTTTGCCCACTGCTAGCACGCTTGGTTCTCCACTGGAACGGGGTTTGTAGTTACCACTCAAACAGAGGTCAGTGCCCAGGAGGTGCGCTCCTGGAGGAGGTGGTGCAGCTGCTGGCTGTGCTCAGTAGTAAGATCTGAACCTCTCGTAGAATACAGTTAGCAGTGTCACAGCACTAGGTATTTACAACAACAGCTAAAAAATGACTGCTATTTGCAAAAGATGTCTGTTATATGATCTCAAAGTGTTTTTCCATTGCTAGAAATGAGTTCAGAGCACAGCCACAAAAGCATGTTACATTTTTCTCTCTGAAGTAGAGACCTGGGTTGTTTCATTCTCAAACTTATAATTAGGTTTGCAAGTTTTCCTCCTGGCTAGCACTAACTCCCCCCTGTAACACCCCCATTCCAAGTCAGGACAGACATCGAAGAAGTTACAGTCTGAAGGATGCGGCGCATAGCGCTGTAGTGAGCAGCTGCTGGGCTGGTATTTGCATGCCACCTGCTGTTACCAAGCTTCAGCAGTGTGACCTAATTGTCACCGGTTTACTTTCTAAAATAACAGCTATC
The DNA here is from genome assembly GCA_013401315.1 of Balaeniceps rex. NCBI lineage: Eukaryota > Metazoa > Chordata > Aves > Pelecaniformes > Balaenicipitidae > Balaeniceps > Balaeniceps rex. The sequence goes on from VYZW01055067.1 coordinate 20,334, forward strand.
AATCACCAACATATTTTGTTTATAAATTTTTCTCTTATAAGTCAGAAGAAATAAAATCAGAAGTGGTAAATGTATTCTTTTAACCAGTACCCTATGAACTTCAGTGTATGACACCACTTTGAGATATTTTATTTTGGGGGGGTAAGTTTAAACAGACTGAGAAGAGAAACTATTCTGCAAAACCACTGGATCAATTGCAGTCACCTCTCTTTTGGTTCCATTTGTGTGCATCCTCTAGGAAGTCAGGCTCAAAGACGTATACACCGTTTTCGATAAAGAAGTCATCAGTACTAAGAACTACAGCACTGGGATAGTCACGTTTCAGTTGTCTGAAAAAAAAAAAAGATGAAAGGAGGATTAGCACCTGCTAATCCCAGGGACATTAGTCTCAAAACACAATTTGATCATGGGAGTTTTGCTACAGGGAGATTTTTTTTAAAGATAACTAGGAGGAATGATTTGTCATTTAGTAAAGATGGTCTATATCATCATCAGTTTGTCTTGGGTTTGGGGTTTTTTTGGCTACAAAGCACATAGCGCTATTTTTTTTTAATTTGCAAACAAATATCTGAGTGATTAGTCAATATTTCCTATCATTTGTCACAATTCTACATTTCTTTCTGCTTTTCACTTGTCCCTGTTTTACTTAACACTCCTCTTCTAGAGCTGAGTCACCTTTTTTTTTATTGTCAGCTTTTAAATATGTTTTACAAACAAATCTGAATTGCCTAGATTGGCAGCCCCAAAATGCAAAGATCCATAAAACTGGTCCCCTGTGGTCAACGGCAATCCCCCTTCTCTTCACACTGATGGGTGTCCCACAGTGATGCTCATTCAGACCTGGGATGCCCATGGAGGGTGGATGTGTGTCCTGCCGTAAGCTGACCAGCTGCCTCACAGACAGTGACTGGCTCTGGGACGTGAAAGTGCTGGCTTATATGGTGGCTTAAATATGAAGCATTCCTCTGCCAGTCCTTAGAAAGCATTAAAAAAAAAAAAATCTTAATGCAAAATTGTGTTCCCATTTGAGTGTAATCCAGACTTACTTGTGTCCATAGACTGAACTGTCTGTATTTCTCAATCAAGGGAGTGTTGCTGGGCGGAGGGAGTCTCTGCAAGAAGTCAGGAAAAGCCCATGGCATCATGTCACCACTCTCTGCCTCCCTAAAGCCCAAAATGTCACTGGAAAAGAAAGTAAGGCCAATCCAGAAACCTCGTGGCGCTCAGACATGAATGCTGATGCCCTGCTATCTCACACCACACATGGTCTCCAGTCCCTGGGACTCATTTCAGCTTCCCTGACAAAATACTTCTCTTCCATCCCCATAAGCTGCAAAACAACTATTTCTCAATGTCTTATCTAATTGAGCAACAGCAAGGGAAAAGGTGCCTCCAGGTTACCAGCAACAAACAGACACACAGACAGAAAAGGCTTAATTCTGTCCTCTCTAGCTCTGCCCTAACCATTTACTTACCAATTTTATCCTAATCTGCCTGCTAGCACCAACTGTTCACTAGGATTGCATGTTGCATTTAGCTGAATAAAAGTCAGCTTCTGACTTTGTTCTGCCTCCACTGTAACTTCTATCCTCTGCTGATTAATTAATATTAATTTGTGGTAGCAACCAGCACAGAGAGCAGAGACTGACTGCTGACGGGCTGGCCAGGGCTGCCTTCACAGCGCTGGGCTGCAGCCACTAAACCATGTATCATTTAGCACCTACATGTCATTATCTTCCAGCTCCAAAGAGACATTTTATTCACATTATTACTGCTGGGCAAACAGAGCTAACAAAGGTCATGTTGCAAACTGTTAGCAAACAGTCAAATTATTTTTGCTTTAATTTTGGGCAAAGAATTCCTATCATGAAAAGCATGGGAGCACCTAATGCTTATCTGGTTACTCTTGTGCTGATAAACTGATAACATTCAGCTCTCACTATAATTCAGCACCTCACCTTTCACACTGCTTTACCCATCTGCATCGCAACCTCTTCTCTAAAAAACTGACTCTGCTAAAATATGTCATCCCTTTAACTACTGATATGAACATAAAATTTTACATAATAATAATAAAAGATCTCAAGATTATTTTTTTCTTGCTCAATGTTTCCTTTAAAAATGTTCCCAATCGGTGCAAATTTTAAAAATTATTTTCTTAGCATATACCTTACTAAATTTTTAACACATGTGTGCAGACTCGCATGAGAGCTTTGATATTAACCCTTTAAGCAATCTAAATAGTATGTGATTATCTGTAAAATCTGTCTACTATCTATCACTGGTAATTAAAGTAGATAAAACTTGTGCTTCAAAGGAGGCAAAATATGGCACAGAATGTGCTAAGAACTATGAATTACTGTCACATTTGCTATATTCATAGCAAACAAACTCCACTAACAGCAACGTAAGAAAGCATGAGTGGGAAAAAGAAGATGTTTTACCTTCTGCTTATTTTGCTGTTTTTAACTTTTAGCATTCTAAAACAACCAAGCTGACACTAAAGTTTACGACCATTTTCTGTAATCCCCTATTGCCCATGAAGCTGACAAAAACCCTGTTTCTTCTGTCCCTTATAATTTCAAAGGGCACCCAAACCTCTTTAGTATGTTCCTTGAGAAATAAGCCTTCTATGATCTATGCAGGACCACAGGTTGGTTTAGAAGAAAGGTTTTACATAATCTCATCAGGCTCCTAATCACTGTACGCAATAAAAGTGCCTGTATTTTAGCAAAATATACACCAGCTATGCAAAATGGGACAACTTGTGATCAGTGTTATTAATTTATAAATTTTGAGCACCACTGCAAAAAGAAAATTACCCTTTGCCGTTAGATCAGTAAGTGTAAAGGATACTAAGGAGGAAAAGAAAAATGAAATCTCTTTGCAAGATCAAAAGGTACATAACAGCAATGTTTGCATTTTTTAAAAAAGCCACTGAGCTTGAAGCGCTGCACTGTGATGAGCAGTATCTGTCAAAGGTTCAGTATTCATTTGCCTACTTGGGACATTTAAACACACAGTGTTACAGCTCGCTCTCTTGCAGTAGACAGAAAATATGGTATGCTCTGTATCTTGCTAAAGAAAGTTTGCTGCTGTTTCAGAAAATAGGAAGAGTGAAAAAATAAGAAGAGAAAGGGGGACGTTCCTCTGCTTGCAATAAATCTCCCCAAACCCTTTTGCCCCCTTCCCCAAGGCGAAGCAGATTTCCACCCTAGATACCGCATCTCATTAGACTGGCTGAGGGAAGACTCATTAGACTGGACAAGGGAAAAGCAATGGATGTCATCTATCTGGACTTCCATAAAGCCTTCGACACAGTCCCCCACAACATCCTTCTCTCTAAATTGGGGAGATATGGATTTGATGGGTGGACTGTTTGGTGGATAAGGAATTGGTTGGATGGTCGCATCCAGAGGGTAGTGGTCAATGGCTCGATGTCCAAATGGAGACTGGTAACAAGTGGTGTTCCTCAGGGGCCCATACTGGGACCAGTGCTGTTTAATATTTTCATCAATGACATAGACAGCGAGCTCGAGTGCACCCTCAGCAAGTTTGCAGATGACACCAAGCTGAGTGGGGCAGTTGACACGCCTGAGGGACGGGATGTCATCCAAAGGGACCTGGACAGGCTGGAGAGGTGGGCCTGTGCAAACCTCATGAGGTTCAACAAGGCCAAGTGCAAGGTCCTGCACTTGGGTCGGGGCAACTCCTGCTATCAATACAGGCTGGGGGATGAGGGGATTGAGAGCAGCCCTGCGGAGAAGGACTTGGGGGTACTGGTGGATGAAAAGCTGGACATGAGCCAACAGTGTGCGCTTGCAGCCCAGAAGGCCAACCGTATCCTGGGCTGCATCAAAAGAAGCGTGGCCAGCAGGTCGAGGGAGGTGATTCTGCCCCTCTACTCGGCTCTGGTGAGACCCCACCTGGAGTACTGCGTCCAGCTCTGGAGCCCTCAGCACAAGAAGGACATGGAGCTGTTGGAGCGGGTCCAGAAGAGGGCCACAAAAATGATCCGAGGGCTGGAGCACCTCTCCTACGAGGACAGGCTGAGAGAGTTGGGGTTGTTCAGCCTGGAGAAGAGAAGGCTCTGGGGAGACCTTAGTGCGGCCTTTCAGTACTTAAAGGGGGCCTATAGGAAAGATAGGGACAGTCTTTTTAGCAAGGCCTGTTGTGACAGGACAAGGACTAATGGTTTTAAACTACAGGAGGGTAGGTTTAGGCTAGATATAAGGATGAAATTTTTTACAATGTGGGTGGTGAAGCACTGGAACAGGTTGCCCAGAGAGGTAGTGGAGGCCCCATCCCTGGAAACATTCAAGGTCAGGTTGGACGGGGCTCTGAGCAACCTGATCTAGTTGTTGATGTCCCTGCTCACTGCAGGGGGGTTGGGCCAGATGACCTCTAAAGGTCCCTTCCAACCCAAAGCATCCTATGATTCTATGATACAGTTGGGAAACAAAAAACTTTCAGATGCTTCTGCTCTTCTTCAGATCTGACAAAACAGCAGCAAACTTCATGTGTCCATCGGCAGGGCCTGGGAACTGATAAAGCCCCCAGAAACATCAGGGTGGGCAGAGGACAAGCATCGCCGTCCACCACACCAACCCCACCGGCAGCCCGGGTAGCAAGGATGCTTCTGAACAACGGGGCATCTTGGCTAGTGTTGGTGCACACTCATCTGCTGTCTCACCTGGTCAGGTTTAGGATGGCTGCTGTGATTAAAAAAAAGGAGACTCTGTCGAAAATACAGCTGTGTTTCTGTTTGACCACAGCAGCGTTGTAACAACTGCCTCAGTGAATAGGTAGGTGGTTTTACAGTCTTCTATGTTATCCATCTGAAGATCTGTTCCCATGATTTATACAGTTTTTGAAGTCCCCGTTTTTCTAAAGAGCATCTTCAGTGCTTTCAAACAATCATTTCAGATTTTAACTGTATATATAGACCACAAAATAATTATTCAGGATTTCAACTAGCTGGATGCATCAGAGTACTTGGGAGAAGTCTCCATGATCACTAGTAATATCATTGGAGATAAAAAAAACCCATAACTGTATTTCATAGGCTGTCATGTTTTTCCATCAGAAATTTGAAAATAAATGAATTTCTGGTATTGATCCCAGTAAGTGGATTGGAAGGAAAAATTTCAGTGCTCAGAAGCTAACACAACGCTATGTCAGGCAGATCTGGAAACCGGTTAATTCTCAAGCTACTTCCAGTGCAATGGAGATCAGAACGTGTATGTACTGACACCACGTGCAGCCGCTTGCTCTGGGCACTCTTCCGAACACAAAGCCTTCCCGTGGCATTTAAAAACCTTGAGTTTCAGCAGAAAATTAGAACTATGAGATCTGGAGCACATGCCCACCACTATCAGTTGCCTGCTGTGTTTTAACAACTTCTAGTGCCCTGAGGACTTTGCCCTGGTGGGAGCCTGCCAGCCTGTCGCGGTGTTGTTGGCCGAGCAGGTAGGTGCCTTTGTGTCTCACCCATGGGGGTGAGAGCAGCGGCTGCATTTTGTAAAGCAACAGGCTGCGTGTGGTATTTGATAAACGCATTCAGGAGAATCACCTAGAGCGGTTTTATACAAAGGTAAATGTTTACAATGCGTTGCCGCCTGGGAACAGGAGCTGCAGAGCTCCTGAACCCTGTCAGAGCCGCAATTCTGCAGCGGGGTCGGGGTGCTGGTAATGGCAGTGGGGCTGGCCCAGAGCTGGAGGTGCCAGGAGGAACTGCACAAAAGCAGCAGAGAGAACTGGAGACGGTACGGATTACGTCAAGCGGCGATGCCTCAGTGCCAATGCATTTTTTCTTTCCTGTTCTTTCCTTCCCGTTCTGGAAGGCTGCTCCTGTGCTTCATAAGGGCATGCAAGGACAAACCCATTTCAAGTGCTAAATCAATAGCAGCGGCTGAAAAGTTGCATGTTTGATCATGCCCAGCCCAGTGCTTGAGCAAAACTCCTAGATAGAGGGTTACATGTTACACGAGTTGTGCATTATTGCAACATATTGTAGAAGAGCTGGAAATACAGCTGTGCAATGAAGAGTCTGTTGGGGAAGCAGGTATGAGCTTGTACCCGGCTCGTTTGATTTCTTTGAGACATTTTTGGAAGCCATACCTGCTACTGCACCTCAGATAACTGTTTTCTTAGCAGTTGCCCAGGTCTGACCATGAAATTTGTACTGAGAATTTGGGGGGAACACGTTCAGGAGGAGGGTCTTACACATGCCTGATGGAGGCCATTGGAGATGCAACTCCCAGCTACTCCTCTTCTCCTACGCGCTTCTGCTGGTGGTGACGCATGGTGAACAGTTAGAGGGAGATGGTTAGGGTCACCTAAAATATGTGGTTCAGGGAAGCATACTCTCAACAGTGATGGAACTGGAAAGGTTTGGAGCTTGGTGGTCAGCAGACCAACTCCTTGTTCTACCTTGGTCATTCAATATACCACAGGTGGATCCTTTGCTGTCTTTACCAGAAAGCAAAAACCAGACCTGAACCGATCCATACCAATGTCATGCCGCTCTGAGCTGGGAGAGCAACCGGGATGGGAAATCATTTTAACGAAGATGCCATAACTAAATCTTACAAAGCTGTGTCCAAACTGTGCTGGGTGACACTGAAAGGTCAGGGAAATGAGTCATGGATCCAAGGTTGCTCCTAGGATCGTGTGATGAACTGAAAAGGGCCCTTTCTGCTGAACTGATCACTGAGTTGCCATGTCACCAGTGATAATGTTCATGCTTCGTGACACTTCTGATCACTGTAAAGATGTATAAGTTGTAACAGAAATACTGACTGATACAAAGGATGAATGAATGGAGGTACGTGTGAAAGCACCAGAAGAAACAACAGAGCAAAGGCTAAAACAGTGGTACACACTGACAACCAAGAACGTTGTTAACAGCAATAAAACTGGGAAAGGTGCTGTTTACACCCCTGCCAAAGACCAGCACTCAGCTGAGGCCCAGCACGGATGACTTGACGCTGGAAGACCCACGCTATGAGGGCAGGAGGATGGCCAGCAGGTCACACCAGCCCGTACACACCTTTCTTCTTCCCCTCGTTCCAACAGGGGGAGAGGCTGCAGCTGAAAAGACACCCAAAATGGGAAGATGAAAATAATGGGCAAAAAAACCCCTGCCTAAGATTCATGGAGCACTAAGTAAGCAAAATTCGGAGGCAAAGAGATGGCAGCATAGAAACTGCTGGCTGTGAGATGGCATAGCAGACCTGACCAAAACCCACCCCATCATCACCAGCCGAGAGGAACCCAGAAGAGAAAGTGAGGAAAGGACAGCCGAAGGTCCTTGTCCTCTCTGATTTTGGGCAGACCACCCATGCACATGCTTCTTGGTGCTTGCAAGTATTTAGCTGTGATAGTGTGAGTGAATAAAATTTGAGAGAATAAATTTGAATGGGTAAAATGATCTTACTGAGGGCTTTTGCAAATAATCACCTTCCTCCTCCAGCAGGACCTTGCACTGAGCTTTGTTGCAGTAATTTTCCACAAACTTCACTTTGCTTAGCACATTGCGTTTACCAACACCAAAAGGTACACAATCTGGGAATAGGAAATCTCAGAATTTTTTTGGCACAGTCCTTTATAACCTGGACAGACATAATGGACTAACTGCCATTTTTACAGCTGCCCTTTGGTCTGCGCACTGCTGAAAGGCCAGATGCAATGATACAATTCACAGGGGCTAGAAAGAATAAGTTTCTCAAATGTTCACCTCACAGGGGACTAAAACAATACTTACAACTGATTTTGTAAATCTGTCATTAATAATTAATCTTGTGTTTTGAGCTGAGAAAAAAAATAGGTGAGTCAGTTATTTGCACTGCCTGAGAATATGGCCCCAAATCATTACATTCTTACTGTACTACGAGAAGACCTAAACCCCTCTGAAGGAGAAGGGGCCCGCACTTACGTGGCCTCTTTAGGGAGAGACATGTATTTTGGGTGTCAGTAAAAACACAGCATCTGGCCACTCGTTAAAGAACTTGGCCTCGCAGAAGTCCCGTGAGGTAGAAGGCACCCTGGGACAGGAAGGGCTGTACTGAAAAGAGGAAACGGTGTGTTAACCCAGCGTAGCGCACGGCTTCGTGCTGCCACCTTTCACAGCAGAGCCCTTCCTGTAGCAACCGGTGACCCCAGCACGGGTTCCTCACCCGAGCATGGGAACCTGAGTGAGAAGACAGCGAATGTTCCTCTATTGATGGAGAGTGAGTGGTGCTGGGAGCTGTGAGATACCAGACTGTGAGATTTTGTGGTACCAGACTACAGCTACACTGCGTCATGCCGACTGCGGCACCATCTTCCAGCATTCCCCTCTGGGGTTTTCCCACCTATTTTTAATCAGTCTTGGAGCTGTTGGAGAGCAGAACAGGTCTCCTCTGCCCATTTGATACACCCCTATGGCTCTGACCAGGGCAAGACATCATGAAAACAGAAGTCAGAGTTGTCCATTTTCACAGTCAGAGAGAGGAAGAGCTTTGCTGCATTTGTGATTAACCACAAAAAACCCCACCAGTCTGGTGCTTTTTAGAGAAGAAACAACAACAACAACTGCCTTGGCTTGGGTGATTAGTCCATCTTACCCTTTGGGTACTGCCTGCTCAGAACAACAACATACAGTCCGACAGGCAGTATATCCATAAAGCAGCTACAGGTAGCTGGAGCAATAAAGCTTTGGGCTGTTTCTGAAGACAGCGGAGTTTCCAAACAGCTGTGCTTAAGGTTCCTGCGAGGCTCCCACGACCCTCCCGAGCCAGAAACCCAGATCCGAACTGGCGTCTCGGCTTTCTTCCAGCGGCTTGCGGCAAGCGTTTCCGAGGCGGGAGTCAGGCAGGCAGCGGGCTCCCCGAGGCACCTGCCCGGCTTTCCTCCCCGCACCGCCCCGGCTGAGCCCCGCTGCACCGCTCCTGCTCCCGGCACGCCTACCCTACACCGGGGCGGGGGAGCCGAGCCGCGGCGGCGGCCGGCGCCGAAGGAGAGACCAGCCGCCGCCGCCACCGACCCGCAGGGCAGAGCGCTCCGGAGCCGCCGCCTTACCTGGCCAGGGTGCTCTTCCCGGCGCCGGGCAGCCCCCGCAGCAGCACCAGCCTCCCGCCGAAGCGGCTCCGCGGGGGCTGCAGGCTGAGCTCCTCCACGGCGCGGAGCAGCCGCTCATCCATCCCCCGGCGGCCGAGGGGCCGGGCCGGGCCGGGCCGGCCCCGGCAGGGAGAGGGAGCGGGGGCGGGAGCGGGATCCGGGGCGGCCGGGCCCGGCCCGCAGCGGCGGAGCGGGAGGTGGGGCCGGGGCAGCCGCTCCGGAGCCCGGCCCGGAGCTCGGGGATTCGTTCCTCGCCACCCGCCGCGGCTGGCGGCGCGCACGGACGGGGGAGCGGGCGAAAACTCGCCCCCCTCAACGGAGAGTGGGCTTGGGCTCCCCTGTGAAAATGAAAGCTGCCTTGAAGAGAAATATACAGAGAAGAAAGGACATTTGCGGCTCCTACAGCAACACGTTCAGGTACGGCACCAGCTTTCTACCCCGAACATTAGCTCAAGATACGATCTTTAATTATGTAAATTCGAGATTAATCTCCAAATTCGCAAAGACAGGAGAACACAAGCCAGTGCTGAAAAGTTCCAGCCCCAGGTGCTGCCCGTATGTACTGTGAACCACAGAGCATCCCAGAAAGGGAGTGCAGAGGAGTGCAGCTATCTACAGTGCCCCGGGTATGGACTGAGATTTTTGTTGTTGTTGTTTTTTTCTTTTTTCTTTTTTTTGACAGTGATGGAGCTATTGGAGTTAACACCCCCCCTGCAAAAAAACCAACCAAACAAAAAAAAAAAACCAACAAAAAAACCCCACAACCAAAAAAAAACCCAACCCCCCCAAAAAACCCACCCACACACCCACACACACCAAAACAGCAGACAAGGATTCCAAGCAGATGTGGCTATATAACTGCCCTGCACAAGTGACGCTGTGCATCACACTCACTACATCAACTTCACTTTTTTCAAGCGTATTATCACATGAGAAACTATAGGAAGTTTAACAAGATTTATTTACCCTGCAGAAAACCTGACCTGCTTCAACTTGATCACCACACAAGCCAAAGAAAGAAATGACAGTTCTCAGTTAAACCAAAAATAGTTGGTGTGGTATCACACCCTCCTTCTCAGAGCCATACGCAGTATCACGCCCAGCTTGGTTAGAAGCCAGTGCCACAGGGACACACTGCCACTGAACTACACCACTGAAGGTCTAGGTTTAAAAGTTTGCAAACAGTGCTCACGTACCATGAGAAAGCTTAGCTCCCTAGGATGTAGCACACCAACGCTAGATGAATCAAGCTGGGAAAAAAGTGGCACGAAATAAGATACATAAACTTTGAAATTCAAAGATACCAGGGGTTTTTTAAAGTAAACTTAAACTGGCAACACCCTACTAAAAGATGAAATACCTTTTGTCCATACAAGAATACTGTGAGATTTTGAAAACTCTTTTTATATTAAGCATTCTAGAAGGTCAGTATTCAGTAACTGAAAACGTAGGCATTCAGATTTCTCTCTCAATAAATAAAAGTAGGAAGAAAACATTAACCCTTAAGTGGCATTTTCTTGAAATCAAACTAACTTTTCTGTTGCCACTGGTACCTCAGGTAAGTCCGAAGCTGCTGTTATGGCCAGCGTGAATTACCTTCCTCCTCCCCATGACATTTTGCATAATGTTCTGCTGGCACAAGAGCAGCACATTTCCAATCAAGGAAAGGAAAAAGTCATACATGTTCACGAGAAATGCATGAAAAAAGTGCAGCCTGTAAATTTTGCCAATGGTACAACATTAATTTAGAAATATATACATCTTTGCTTACACATATACGCAGTATTTGTTTGAGTGGAGAGTGGGGACACACCAGCAATTTAGACCATGGTGGAGTTTCGGCATGACTGCAGTCAGGTACTGGCTCTTCAGCGGATGCACAATGCAAAGGGTGCAGGGAAAGATAAGAAAGAGGAGATGAACGAATAAATGGATAAATATTCTGGATCTGGAAGCTACGGAAGTGGGAATTATTGCTTCTGACAAGTACGCACAACCTAAGCTTCCTTGCTTCTCCTCTTCTCATCCATCTTTTCTCACCCTTTTCACCATAAGCGAGGTGATAGCTGCCTTTTCTGTCACTCCCTCTCACGACGAAGAGATTTCCAGCCTGATGTGTGACAGTTTATCTCATAATTGACAAAGGTTGCTCTTTCTGATTAAATTAATTTTCTCCTTAATTATTAAGTTAATTAAGTCTTTTGATTTGTCCTTCCACCTCCCTCCATGCCCTGTTGCCTGTCTCACCTTTGTTACTTGCAATTTCAGCAAGCACTCCCGATTTTTCTCATAAATACCAATCCTTCATGATCCTTCTGCCCCCAACAGTCCCTTCTCTTTCTGGTCCGTCACACCACACCTCCTGCTTTCTGCTTTCCTCCTCCCGTTTGTGGTTACACTCATGTCTTTCTGCAGGTGAAAGCGCCAGCCATCTTGGCATCATGAATGGGGTCTACCCACAGCTCTCCGTTCCCAGGCATCACAAGCACCACTTTAAAGACAGATGCACAGAACGTGTCACGTTTCATGGACCGACAAATACATCAGTGTAGTTTTGTGCTTCTCCAGAAAAGCAACAGAGAGCTGGTGGAGAAGCCTTGCCCTGTTTCCAGCCTCCACAGAAAAAAGATACACTTTTCTGATACCTCTGTGGGCCTTACATAGACATTTATATAAGCAAAATTTTAGATTTTTACTGTCAAGATTTTATTAATTTCTGCTGCTTGTCTCCCCCAGGAAATCAACACTCCACTTGCGTTACTGGGATAATTTCCTCAGTAATGGAGTTTTTACCAGTAAAGTTACTGTTTAGTTGAGGAATAAACATCACGCTTAATTTTGAAGTAAACCCCCAGTATTAAAAAAAAAAAAGGGGGGGGGAAGGAAACAACTGCTCTTAGCTTAAATTTCTCCTCACATCATAAGAATTTCAAGTAAAAAATGGAAAAAGGAATACCACTAACAGAAACATCAAATCACTGATTACCCATATTAGTTATAGGTCTTATCAGTCTACCACAAACCATATGCATCTTCCATCCAGCGTGTTTGAATCAGGTCTATAGTGAAGTTTTCTCCTTGTTTCTATAGTCCCTAACGAGTCTCGTCAGAGGGGAGCATTAAGCCTGATTTCAGGAGAAAACAAGGTAAGTTGTGCATCTCTGGATGAAAAAATAGGAGTGACTGATGAAGACTTATTCCACTTGACATTGTAAAGAGATTGGGATGTAATTATGAGTGACAAAATCAAAGGTAAGAGCAGGCAGAAGTAGGGTGAGACACCTAATCGACAACAGAAAACCAGGCACCTTTCCCTGCAGGTAGGCATCACTACCAGTTCACGTGGCAAGATCTGGCATCCTGATACAAGTGAATTAAATACCAGAGCCTGAAGCTCACACCTCATGCCGACCATCGCTGGTCGCCACTCTCAATTGCTTTGTACCACACTCAAGGATGTACTGAGAAGGTATAAATCCCAAATGGCTTCAGAAAGTGACCTTTTGCCACACACAACAAAGTTATCTCAATTTTGATTTTTATTACATGGACAGAGAGGTTGATATCAGGGCACTGTGGGGGATGGTGGCGGGGGAGATGGCCAAAGATTCACACCAAAAATCTACAGTGGTTACTTTCTTCCAGGTTATTCATCACATTTAAAATCCTTAGTGGCCAACTGAAGTCCTTCCATGGTGGAATCAAAGTGAGAAGTTTCTGAAATTAAAAAAAAGAAGAGATTCTGCTGAAATACCACAACAGCACAGACTGTAGAAAGACTTTAATGGTTGCAAATCTGACCCTCAGACTGAGAAGAGTTCACCTGTCTGATATATTTAAAAGTCTCTTTCTTTCTCATGCTCAGCTGTTGGTTATTTCTTTAAAAAGTTAAAGAGAATGGAGAAGAAGCAGATGATGGAAAGCAAAGGAAAAATAAAAAAATGCAGGGAGAATGGAAAAGGAAAAGAATAAAACTTGGATGTCAAAACTAGAGACAGTAAGGACCCAGCAATCTCAAGGCTGAAAAGTAAGGAGAAGAGTAGAGTAACACAGTGGAATTTTTTTTTTCTCTGTACGTCACAAACACTATATAATGAATAGCTGTTCAACCGATACTACTATAGCATAGCTACATCCCATAATTGTTTTGTTATGTTACAAATTTTTTCCCCTGTGACACTCACTCAGGACCCCACAGGCCTTCAAGTTACGGAGTTCATGTGAGGCACCAGCACAACCTGATGGTCTCTCTTTCTGAGAGCTCCAGAAACACTGTTCTGGGCAGCTCTCATTCCCCCTGGTAATTAAACTCTCTGCTTAAGCAAATTTTAGGCCAGGTTTTCCTGGTAAGCGCTGTAAAAGGCAGGTGAGGTTTTCTGGTCATAATTCTGTACGCTTTTTCTTGCTTCATTTTGTTTAATATTAGTGGTTAAACGTCAAAGGATAGAGAAAATTTTTTTTTTTAATTATCTTTGTATCAAAGTAGCAACTGGAAGAGGTTTGGCCACAGGATATTTTCTGTGGCACTACTGGAAGACTGCTTTAGTTTGTTTTTTATCTTTTAGATCATTTTTGTCATGCTAGCCAAAAGACAGTCCTGCCCATCCCAGCTGTATGTTCCTGCTCCTTTGCCCATGTCCTGCTGATCGCCCGGCTCTAGGACAATTTGTTTCAGCTTGATGGTCCAGACTGAAAACTTTTTGGATGTCTTCATGCATTGGATAAGAGAGCTAAACTGCCTCACTCCCTGGCTGTGGAAGTGCCACGTCCACCAAAGGGAAGTGATGGGATAGTACGGCCAGGGAAAGGAGGAACGATAACGTATGTCGTCAAGAGATTTGTCTCATCAAAACCACGACCCTACCAGGCTGCCGCGGAGGAAGTGTTCCTGCAGGGAGTTACTGCAAAATGACCGCTGCGCTTCAAAACCAAACACCCCAGCTTTTATTTTGCAGTAGTCCTGCAGATAAATGCTTAAACTGATATCGGGTTTTGTCGTCTTGTTCTACATTTGTAGAGCATCTGGCACTCAGGAGTCCTGGTCTAAGAACTTCTAGGCACTGAAATAATGTTGTTTTCACTGGCCTCAGCATTTTTTAATTTGGAATCGCTTGCTTAACCTTCAGAACAAATACTGATGTGCTGCCAATGCTGCAGTAAGGAGCTCTCACAACAACTTGAGATTAACCCTGAGTTTTCACAGAGGAACACCACCACTGTTCACTCTCCCATTTGAATAAAAACACCCTTTCACAGCATGAATACAGGAGCATGGTCATCTGGCTTACAGATAAGTTGCACTTGGCCAGTAGTGCTTAGTTTACTCTCCAAGCTAAAGGGACTGAAATGATCGTATTAGCTCTTCATTTATTTTCTATGATTTAAAAAGCTTTCGGTAGGAATGCCTCAGTTTTCTTGACTTTTTTTTTTCCCCCTGACATTTGTTGAAATCAAATCCATTTCAACATTTATTGTTGTTCACTTGAGCAGTTTTACAACCACTCCAGGACATCATTCTTGGCAAGTCTGCTTTAATCAGCAACCAGAAAAGAACGATTTTGTGGTGAGGAAAGACAACCTTATCTCTCAAAGTCACTGGCACCCTTGACCAGAAAAACTCACCTGCCTTTTACAGTGCTTACACATCCAGACCTCACAGGTCCACTAGAATACCTATGTGGGGGGTCTGGCCAGGGGTCTGGGTAGCCCGGTATCCTGTGCCTGACAGTGAGCACGAGTCAACTGAAAACCCTAAGAGAAGCTTTTTGCTTTTCACATACCTTTTTTTAAACATTTTTTTTTTTTTTAACATCATATCATTCGTATAAGCTTAAAAGCAGCCTTTCATCTGAAGGTATGGTTGCATGATATGTGGTCCCCTGGTATCAGTGGCTTGACTGCCACCCAAGCAGTCTTGGCTTGACTGCCACCCAAGCAAGCCTCCACGTCACGTCTGCAGCACCACAGCCCCATCTGCTCCCTGGCCCCAGCTACGGCACTCAGTTGGACCTTACACAAGCTTATCTAAATGTGCCAGCCCAGTAGAAAACTATCCGTTTGTTTCCTGTGGGGGTAGTGAGTTAAATTATGGCCTTTATGTCAGCCAGCGAGTGCCGGAGCTGATAACTGGAGCAGGGCTGGGAGGAAGGGCACTTCCCCATTTCGGCAGCAGTGAGCCATCACGCCAGCTCAGCCCGAGGCAGCAGACCACAGCTCCAGAGCAGCCTAAACCCATCCGACCTCTGGTGTCTCATCCTCTCCCTCCAACAGCCATCAGGACTTTCCCTGACTCATTTCAGATGTTGAACTAACCCCCCCCCCCCAAAAAAAAAACAAAACCAAAAAAAACCACAACCTCCTTCCCGCCCCGACTAACTTCCTTCCTCCTCCCAATACAAAGCGCTAACCAGATTAGCATTCCCAAGTCAAAGGCTTTGCTGAGCACCGAAGCTGCTGCAAGGAGGATGGGAGCATGTGGCCAGGACCAGGGCAATCAACCAACTATGTAATCATAGGCTTCATCTGCCAGCAGGGACCTCCAACTTAACCACACCACCTCAGCACAGATCTTCATGACCAAGTTCTGCACAGAGCATTGCAATGCCTTTTTTTTTTTTTTTTTTTTTTTTAAAACAAACACGGCATGGGGCTCTTTTTTCAAGGCAAAGTACCCATTGCTTTAATTCTATATTCCCTAGAACTAACATAAGCCGGCGTGGTAGAGTATTAGACTGCAAGGTCACGTAACAAACTGGGATCTAACAGCGTTTTGTTTCAGACCAGCCGTCAGTCGCTGGCTCACAAGCGCACAGGGCTCCGGATCACTTCTGCTGTGCTCGCGACAAGCAAGAGAGGAAGGCTGAAACAATTTTGGGAGTAGCATGGCAGACAGACAAAGGGTGTAAATCTAATGGAAAAAACCAGTTTGTTGGATTCAGCAACCAGATAAAGGTATTGACAATAAGGCAGAACACTCTACTAGCATATGTCTTTCCTTTCTTGAAGTACACAAAGGGGGAAAAAAAAAATCAATTTCCAGGTTAATCACATTTTTTTCAGGGAAGAGAGCAGAGCTTTCCAAGTTTGTTTCTTCAGCATAAGAACATTTTAATCAATAAACCCAGACATTTTTGGGTAGTAGCTTAGGTTACAAACACACACTGAGACGGCCAGTCAGTATCATAAACAAAAATCTTGCCTATGGAGTGTTCACATTTGCAGTATTATAATAAGTAACTTATAAAAAACTTGTGGCTGACATAGGGCTAAGTATTCAATGAAACTTTTTTTTATTTGCTTACCAAATATTTTAGTATTTGATTATGTAAGAGGACAATACTGCTTACCAGATGTTCTTGATTTTATTAATTATCTGTGCTGACAGCACCTTGCAAGATCAGTGCTGTCTGTACTATGTGGTTCAGAGAGATTCCCCTCAGCTCCCTACATTGGTACTTGGTACAGGCTAATCAGCAAATGACCTGCAATGTCATTTTTGTCATCAATGATATAAAAATGCATATAATCAAATCAAACCCCATTCAAGAGGTTTCAGTTCCAACCCAAACTATTCAACTACTTTACTTCTGTCATGAGCCTCCACTGTGAAAATTAAGAAACCTTCTAAAATGTTGTTGTGGCTTAACCCCAGCTGGCAACTAAGCCCCACACAGCCGCTCGCTCGCTCCCCCTGCAGTGGGATGGGAGAGAGAATCAGAAGAGGAAAAGTGAGAGAACTTGTGGGTTGAGATAGAGACAGTTTAATAGGTAAAGCAAAAGCCATGCACGCCAGCAAAGCAAAACAAGGAATTCATTCACTACTTCCCATCAGCAGGCAGGTGTTCAGACATCTCCAGGAAAGCAGGGCTCCACCACACGTCACAGTTACTTGGGAAGACAAACGCCATCACTCCGAACGTCCCCCACTTCCTTCTTCTTCCCCCAGCTTTATATGCTGAGCATGATGTCATATGGTATGGAATATCCCTTTGGTCAGTTGGGGTCAGCTGTCCCAGCCGTGTCCCCTCCCAGCTTCTTGTGCACCCCCAGCCTGCTCGCTGGTGGGGTGGTGTGAGGAGCAGAAAAGGCCTTGACTCTGTGTAAGCACTGCTCAGCAGTAACTAAAACATCCCTGTGTTATCAACGCTGTTTCCAGCACAAATTCAAAACATAGCCCCGTACTAGCTACTATGAAGAAATTTAACTCTATCCCAGCCAAAGCCAGCACAAATGTCAACTTCTGCTTTTATAACTGTCCCAGCACAGCACATGTCCACCTCTTTGACTCCTCCTCCAGCCATCAACTCATGCTTATGTCAGGCACAGGACACTGGGTGACACAGACCCCTGGCCAGACCCCACGTGGATGATATTCCAGCAGTCCTGTGAGGTCTGGATGGGAACAATTTAAACCTCAGGATCTGGATTTTTTTTTTCTGGCTCAATTTTCCCATGGTGCAAATTATTCTATTTCTCTGTACCTCAGTTTCCTTGTTTTAACACTACAGATTAATGCATTTTCCACTTTGGAAAGAAAAACTGATGGAAAACGATATGGAAGTTAAGCTAGTGTTTTCCAGCTGGATCCAAAAATCCTTCCTTCTTATCATAATCTACCTAAAATATTTCTCATAAACAAACTGAAGAAACTTTGCCAAGTTACTAAAGGGTTCAAAAATGCACAAGACAACATGAACACAATAGTGTACTTTCTAATACTCAGGAGCACACTTTGTCATACTGAATGAAAACATTCATGAAAAATTAACACTCCAATACATGGAGTCTTATTGCTACCTCCTGCTGCTGATTCTCTACTGAAAAGCGGAACTGCCACATGTTTTCATAACTTAGTGAAATACTGCTTTATTGTTCAGACAGGGCTCTTCATAATTAGACTCTCCATGCTCTGCACGCTGAAGAGACAAGGAAAATAGCACTGAGATGACACAGCTCACTACAGATCACTGCAGTAATTAAACTGGGAACAAAGTCCAGCTCTTAGGCATCCTAGACGACTGCTTTCCCTTCACCAGGCAGGTTTTAGATTTTTTTGGGGAAAAAAATAATACGGCTTTAATAACAAAATGCTGCCCTTCTCTTTTCCCAACTCAGGATTAAAAAAACCCCAACAACCCTCATCCCTAACCTGAAGGAAAAAAATCAAGTAAGTTGGGTGATACTAAATGCACCTTAAAAATTATAACAAACAATGTTCTTTAGGTGTTTGGTCAAATATGCAAGAATGAAACACATTCACAAGTGTGACTGATTACCTTTTCCTTCATGCAGAATTTAAGATGGTCAATCATGACTGATGAAACACAGCATCCAGACAGCCAGTGCTAGCACAGGTCGTGATGTTCTCCTCTATCACCTCTTGGAACAGCTCCATTTCTGGAAGTGTTTCAGAAGAGTCTTGGTTCTCTTGGCCATTTTTATTTAGATGTTCAAGACTAATAATATCATCACCTAAAAAATAAACAAATTACAAACTGCAGCCAAAACCACCTGAAATGATCTAATTATCTTATATAGTCTGTCATTTATATTAGCTCAGAATAGAGCATTTCTAGAACAAGCTTTCATTTCATCAAAATACACTTGATTTTGCCTCCTAAACGGCCTACAAAATAAACTATGTTTTTCAGGTTTGTCTCTGACAGGGAAAGAGTGACAGAGAGTGTGAGTGTGTATATTCCTACTTTTATGCTTCCTCTTAGCTCTCCTAGAGCGTCTTTTCCCCTTTTTTAAAAAGGAGAAACTCCTCTCCTATTTCATACATCAAATCCTATCAGCTTCCAGGGAGCTACTGTTGTGTATTTTTCATCTCATATTATGCAACTTGTGAAATTATACTACACTAATATGGAAATCACGGGAAAAGACAACCAGCAACCTTATCCCATAACCTACACATGGCAGGAATTAATGCATGCAGAAATCCAGAGCTTCCCATGGACCCTGATACCTCTTGCTGCTCCAGAGCCTGACCTATTACTATGCTGGTAATCTTCAGTGACCAGTAAGTTTAATTAAGTTGAAGATGCTCAACTTTTCAGAGAAATAAAGTCTAAAGAAAGACTTTTTCATGATAAATGTCTTTCTGATCTGGAATTGGGTGAACCTGTGCTAAGTATTGGATTAATTCCATATGGGAAACTTTTAAAGGCAAAGAATTTCAGCACTTGCATAAGGAAATATAAAGTGATGATTCACAGCAACCGTAGCTCTGCCATACTATGTACACAATCAACGGAGGCACAAATTCATTTATCACGTCTTAGTGCTTTTGCATGAAGAGGATCATTACCACTCATTTGTGCTGAAAACCTTCGACGCACTTCAGCATTAACTATGTTCTCTTCTGAACAAGAAATATTTTATACAGTTTTTGTATCACAGAATACACTTACCAGCCAAGGCGTTTCCCTTCTGCAATCCATTTGTTTTTTGTTTCTCCTAAAACAGATAATAATAGTCCGGAGAAAGAAAAGAAAGTACGTGACAAGAGATTTTCATATTTTGGGAAAGAACAAGGTCCATGCTCTATTTTATAGTTACTATTTCATTGTATTTACAGGATTTTCCTCATTTCCAGTACTAGACACTACAGTGCTCCTTAAATAAAAACAAACCTTCACAAAGCAACAGCCACAGTGGAAAGTAGCAAAAAAGTAATTTGTAAGGTAACACTTTCTAACCAGCAAAGGAGAATTAAGTTGCCATCAGTCACTCAGAGTAACTTCTTTGCTACAACTCTTCGTAGAGGTAGCCGTGAAGAAGCTACTGTTAACAGAAGATGAAATTTGCTCAGATGATGGGAGAAAACCATAAGAAGGAAAACAAGTAGACCACGGCAGGTTGTACTTAATGAACATAGGCCAGGTCAGGACACAAGTATCAAGGAAAAGGTTGTTTTTTTTCCCTCCTTCAACTACTTTGTATACATTTCTGAAGCTGATCTTTCAAAACCTGAATCCTACCATGGCCTGGAGCTGGTTATGGAAATATTCAGAGGACTACATAAAACATTCATCTCCTCATTGAGGGTATTAAAAACCAAAGCAAATTTATGAGCAAAGGACACCATCTTGCTTATCAACTGAAGGATTCCTCTTTACACCTGGAATATTGGAAAACCTTCCAAAATCCCCTAAAATTCATACCTCCACAGAGGTCTTCCACAGTAAATAGATCATCTTTGAAACTTTCCAGTCAAGAGGAACTATATAATCATCTGGCAACAAGGATTCTGCAGAAGAAAATATTTTTTGCAGTTGAGTGTTCAGATCTCTCCATAGCCAAAATATATCACTGAATGACAATTTTTGCACACATTATATACAGAGACTTTTTTTTTTTTTAAATCAGCAGATATTTAAATGAGCCAGCAGCAAAATCAGAATTTAGGTTTTCTAGAATCTAAGGCCAGTGCACGGGAGGGGGAGGAGGGGGAAGGAGATTTGGTTTTGGTTTCTTTTTTTAGGCAAAGGCTTTCCTACCATACTTTCATTTCCCCCCCCGACTTCCCCGAAACTAGGCACAAACAAGAAAAACAGAAAGCTTTCAGCCCATAAATTAAACAAAATGCAACTTAAGTAACAACTTTTAAGTTTTAAAATGTTTAATTATAGGAGTTTGTGCAATGTCACTAAATAAATTACTTTCTGAAATGTTTTAACTCTAACACTGCTTAAGAAGCTGAAAATAGACTCTTTGTAGGAAAACAGTCTAAAAATATATTCTATGCTTATATAAGAATCATACAAGCAATTCAGTCAACTAAGTCTTTCATTTATAAATAACCAAAGACATTTATTTACCAAAATTTTCCCTAAAAAATATTTTCAATAAAAACTGACTGCAATTGCCAGCGTTGTAAAATACTACAGCTCAAATCCGTGCACGAATAAATAGTAATCTATCAATATATAACAGTCCACAAAAAAGCACAAGAATTTTTTGAAATTGTAGGAAAATTGTAGGAGAATTATAGTCAAATCAGAATGTGGCTAGCCTTCTGCAGACAACATGCACAGTTTTGACGGAAAAAAAACCCACCAAACAGCAATCACAAGCTGGCAGGGCTTCAGAGAGACATCAGGGTGGGTTTGTATTTCTTAAAGGTTATTTCCAAAGGAAACTCATCTAAACACCAGAGAATTTCACCTGTTACTGACTCAGAGAAGAACGACATTTGGTTCACTAACCTATCGAGTTTCTGAATGCCTGTTTTTGTTTTTTTTTTTCCCCCAGAAGATCTGTTTTCAAGTCACAGCCAACTCCACTCCCTCTTAGATGATGAAATTTAAGATCATAGGTATGAAGACTCACCAAGTTTGGAGAAGAAGAATGTGTTATATGTAATAGTTGAGGACATGAGCAGTACTTCCCTTTTAGCTCTATATGGCAAATCCTTAGGTGTGCGGTGCCAGATTTAGATAAAGCAGCACTGCAGGTCCTTTGGGGACCACACCAAATGTACCGGTACCAAGCCCAGTAGTGCTGCCAGTGGTTTCCCATCACTGTTCTGGCAGGCAGCACTGCCATTGACTTTTGCAATAAAAACAAAGAATCCCATGGTCAGTTTGGGCAGATAAACAGACATAAGCTGCTCCTCAGTTGT
>VYZW01055071.1:7266-19206 GCA_013401315.1 Balaeniceps rex
AACTATAGTCATCAAACTATCTTTCTGTAGCTCTGTCTATACTGCTCTGCCTTTACTTTCCAGGTGGGATTCCAGTGGAGACAGGACGTAATGACAAAGATCTACTAACTTCATCCCACAGCTCTCCGATTCTTCTAAACAGTTAAACTGAATTCCATTTTTGAAAACAATGGACTGGGAAAAGATATAGCTTTAATAAAATAGGCAGAAAGCAATGGAATTATGGGATTACAAGACATTTAAATTCAAATATACACCACTATACCCTTTGAACTGTACTTACACCGCAATGTAAGAAATACTGTAAACATGGAGACCAATCGTACATTCCTATACAGAGCAGCATATTCAATATCTGTAATGGGTTCTCTATGATCTCTTGCTGAGTAAGAAAATCATACTCAAAGAGCCTTTTACAGCGCAGGAATGTCAGCTCCTGATATTTCTCACGGCACAAATCTTCTCCAGGATGATGTGCAAAGAGAGGATCACTTTCCAGAGCAGAGAAGATTCTGTTCTTGAGGGGGAAAAAAACAACATGAGAATGTTAATCTAAAAGCATTAACAAAACAAGTTAATGTTCTTCTAGGATAATACTAGGCCTCGAACAACAATCGTTTGATAGAAGATGTAAATTCATAAAGCCAAAACTTCAGAGAATTAAAGAATGTATTTAAATGATCTGTCATTGTATATACAGTTCATGCAGCTAAATTTTATGAAAGGTCCTTTGTCATGAAGTAGTAAGTGTGGTACTGGTTCACTCTGAATGTAAGAGAACAGTATGGTAAAACTTACTTGCTTTTTATAGCAGCTTCATTATTTCACTATATGAAGCTGCTGGCAGGATCTAAAGGGCAATGGCCCTCAACCTGAGGATAAAGCCAGAACTCCAGGGGTTACATTCAGTTAGAAATATGTAATAATGGTAAAGCCATTAAGCTACCAAAACTGCTCTGTTCCCAGATGAAAGCAGAAATGTACTCCATTTAATGGAACCATCATACGCAGCCATTCAATATGCATCTTTTAATGTTTTAATTTGGATCTTTTTTTTTCTGTTAGATGATATACTATGGCATTTTTTTACCTCAGATCTCTGTGTCTTCAAGATATCCACATCTTAATGGTCTTTCATGTAATTTAGAAAAAAAAATGCAGTGCCTTAGGCAAAATCTTTTAAAAAGGCTTTTAAAGTCCTTTCCTCCTCTCTGAAGAGAATGACACAGTAAGAAGGAAGAAAACCAGAAGATTTCCTGTACTTTTCTTTAAAAGGTAGGGTCATTCCCTCTCTCTGTATGAACAACACTATTTGCCCATACAGCTTTGAAACTCCTTCAGACGCAGAGCACTTGTGTTTTTTCTATGCTCTTAAGCATATCAGTCAGATGCAGAAGGTGGCATTTTTGATTTCTCTGATACACCTTCTAAGATTTTAATAATTACTGTGAACATTCAAGATTAGCTTAAATCCATGTAAATCCATACCACTTCAAAAAAGCCAGTTCCTTCTCCTCCATCTCCAAGTCATGCATTCCCACACCATCTCTTGTGCTGCAATTAATCTCTTTTTTTGGTAGGGTTAGCTTTCAGCAAGGTAGGCAGGCTAATCTGTCCAACTGCAATGCCACATAAGCATTAATGCAAGCGCAGAAGATCACAGGAAATTATGTCAGGTCAAAGGAAGACAGAAATACTACGTTTGACAGTGGCATGAACTTAGCTCAGCTTAAGTCAAACCATGGGATATATGATTTAATGCAAACAGTACAGTAAAGAAATATGGTAGGATATAGTTCTTTCTCAGTTTGAAATGAACACTGAAGTTCTGTAATGTAGCATCTGCTGGTCTCCCCTGTACTGATGTTCAGTAATGAAATAAGCCTTATGAGACAGCAAAGTAGATTGCTTAAAAGTTCAGTTCTGTTCTGAAAATTGGATGTGCAAAACCAATTTCTTCATGCTCCATATCTACAGAGTATTATTAAAGTAAACAGTCTGCCTTTAAAAATCACGTATTTGCTTCTACTGATGTATCTCAAAATTAAAACATGCTTACAATTCTTGAAAAGTTTACCTTTAGCTGGATGGTATCTTCGCCATCTAGAAACACTGCCATCTCCTTCCAGTTGAAGGAAGCTTTCTTACGATATTTGCAAAGTGGTCCTTTAGGGAAATCTGGTAGCAAAGTATCCCATGAACTTTGGTTGCCAGTGGCTTCTTTCAGATTCAGTGTGGAAGGCATTGGCAGCTAAACTGCACCAAACAAGAAAAGATACATAACGAACTGAAGCACTGCGGATGTCTAATTTTTAATAATAAAAAGAAATCAAAAGGGTGTTAATTAAATCCATAGACTTGTTCAAATGTATGAGTACAGCAGTGCAGAGCCAACTAAAAGCTTGCCCTTGCATTTTTTCTAATTCAATTCGCTTGGTACAAGCTAAGGAAAAAAAAAAGCCTTTGATCAAATGTAAATTAATTACATGGTCTTTGTTATTAAAATATGAGCCAAACCTTTTAAAATAAGCAAAATATCAAACAAGGACACCATTGGTTAATATTGCATAATAACAAATGGGGGATGAGATAAAAGATCCAGGCAAGAAAATAACGTCTTAAATAACATAAAGTGAGTAATTGTTACCTCGTGTCTAACTTAAATGCAAAATAATAATATATTAAAGCACACAAACATGCATACAAAGCCCTGATCAAATGCAGAAGATGCCTGTATTATCTCCACATTACTAGTTAACATTTAAACAACTTTTAACTAAATGGCATGTTGGTTTTATGTTATGGTTTGTTTTTATATAACTGAAGTGATGAGCTGTTGTTTGTGTGCAAACACGAGACAGAAGACATCAGGGAAATGGTAGGAACTCTGCCCTTATCTTCCACTGGCTGAATATATGAAAGAGTAAGTGGGTAATAAAACCCTTATTTCATATACCCCAATTGCAAGAAACAAATTTCTGTAAAATTCTGCATATATGTATCTGCTTTGCCTGATATAATCTTGTCCAGAACTGGGCTAGCTCCCACAGTACGCTACACTACCTGGGTATACCTGCCCAGGCCATTAGGAGTATGATGCAGAAACAAATAGGTGGCTTTCCACAGGGGAAACATAAACACCTCCAGCCCTGTATACAATTTCATTGCGTTCATATGGTGAATATTTAGAATTTTGAAACTAGAACAATATCAACATGCTGTCCATCACTAACGCTGACTTGAATAGAACAGGCGAATGGGACAAGCAGGAGGCCCTGTCTGCAAAGGGTCTGTAAAAGGTACAGATTAAACCTGCATAAATGAAGTAAAATAAAACTATCACAGTAGTGACTTCTACAAAACACATAAAACTACAGGGCATTTCTTCTACATGGAAGATGCAGTTTTGGAAAATTGTAAGCATGTAGGTATGCACTTCTCTTAAGTGTCGTGTTGCCATACTCAAGAATAAATTTAAAATAATAGAAAGTGTGAACTTTGCAACCACACTAAAACTCCACTTTTCTTTCTTTCTTCCCTAAAGTTTAAATGTTCATTTCTGTTATGTGGTGGCTGATAACATTTTTAGTCTGCCTTCCCACCGAACGTTATTTTCTGAATACACTGTTTTCTGTGCTGAGTTGACCTCAGACTTTTGGGTATATGATCAAAAGCAGTAAGGTCCCATGAAGTCTGCTGGCATTTTGTTCTGTGTATCTATGGGCCATACAAGTGCACTGCAAAAATTCACAGAACCAGCAGGATTTCATTATCAGTAGGTACAACCGCACTGGTTTTGGAGAGAAGGGGAATCTCGCGTTGTGTTAGAACCTGGCCCAAAGAGTAAAGGCTTATGCCTCTGCTGCTTCCAGAAGCAGATGTCGGAGTGCCCTCTGCTGCTACCTGCTCATATCACACCCAGCAATTGCTGTCACTTCATGCAGATGGCAGAGGCCTGTGTTATGCTTGTAAGATGCAAAAATGACCGGGCAGCGGAACAGAAGCTGGCCACATTATAACAAGGGGACGGGCTGGAAGAAGCAGTTCTCAAAGGGACTGGGAGGACATCCAGGTCCAGGGCTGGCCAAGGGCTCAGTACGGACTATGAACATAATAAAGTACAGAAACTACTAGTTTGGCATTCTACTTTTTCTGTCACTTTTTTTCCCTCATCATCTTGATGTATCTCCTTGCTACATTTCTTTTATTTCAAGCTAATCCTCTTATGGAGGTCATTTTCTAGTTCTGGACAGTACAGACATAGAAGAGGGCTGCAGGAGAGTACTTCTGCATGTGACTTCCAAATCGGTTCTAGGAAAAACCAGTTCCAGTAACGAGCAACAGGTCTGGAAAGAAGATGGGCGGGGGGGGGGGGGGGNCAACCTGAAGCCAAATAAACAGACATTACTCTTCTAACTGGAAAACAGGTAAATCAGGTACAAGTTCAAGACTTATGGCTCAGAACAGAGAAAACATTACATCAATATTGCAGTTATTGCATCTAACTTAATTTACATTGCAAATCAATGAGCTTGCTGAAAGGAGAAAACCTAAGAGTTCATAAGAAAGGATCCAAAGGATCCCGCGGCCGCCTCCCGTAGGGCTTCAAAGCCCCGGCCTGGGGCGAAGGGACGCGGTACGTACCTGCGGCCGCCGCCGTCCCCGCCTCAGGAACTGACGAGAGCAGCCTGCGACGCGCCCCGCCTCCTCCTCCTGCGCGGCGGCAGTGGCGGGGCGGGCATGGGGCTGGTGGGGACGGCGGCTGTGCGGGATGGCGGCGCTGCGCTGCCCCGCGGCTTCTGGGCGGCGGCGCGCGTCTGGCTGGAGAAGCCGCAGGTGGCCAACAGGCGGCTGTGCGGCGCCGCCATCGAGGCGGAGGGGACGGTGCCGCTCGGGCAGGGCGGGGAAGCATCTCCCCCCGCCGCCGTCGCGTGGGGAGGCGGGAGCGGCGGGGGCCAGGAGGGGCAAGCGGCGTCTGCCGGGGCTGCGGAGCTGGGCCGGCTCTGGAGGGAGGTGCGCGGCCAGCTGTTGGCGGGGCGCGGGCACCTGCCGCCGCCCCTCACGCCATGGGGCGGGCCAGACCGCCCTTCGGAGCTCCGCGCCGTGCTGAGGACGCTGCTGCCCCGCGGGCGGCCCGGCGGTCCGCCCGCCCCGCCGACGAAGGAGCTGGCGGTGCAAGGTGAGCGGGAGCCCGGCCCCGAGATGGTGAGAGAGGAGGGGATGCCGGGTCTCGGGCTCCAGCTCCTGCGCGGGGGGCGGCGGGAGCGGCCGCTGGTGCCGGAGCGCAGCGTTTAGGGGATGCTGCCTCTGTTGCAGGCCTGTCCCATCCGAGACTGTCCCACAAATGAGATAAATACCACTTTTCCTGCTTGCGGGAGTGCAGATGGATTTTTGCCCTTCTCCTGTGCTTAGATTTTATCTTATTTCTGTTTGTTGTTGTTGTTGTTCTTGTGCTAGGAAGTGTCAGCAGTTGAAATACAAATTACAGAGGTCAAACAGCTGTAGGGCTCTGGTTTAAACCACCCCCGCTTCAACCTTAGGAAAGCATAGTAGGGAAGGAGCTAATGTGTAAGGTGCTGCTGAGACGGGAAAAGCACTTAGGGAAGCCAGGCACCCCGCTCCTGAGAAAGAGGTGTAGAAAATGGCTCATCTTTTTGTCTTCCTTTAAAAGAAGAGGCAAGAAGGACTGTCATCGTGCAAGCTCCTGTCGTGAGTAAGCTGCCTACACAAAAACTCTGCTTGTAGTGCAGACCTAATTACAAGCTTGTAAGGAGTGACGGTAGCCTTTGAAAATTCAGAGTTAATGGAAAAAAAAGTAGGCAGCTGTGGCACCTGCCTGGCCAAGTTGAACTGCTTGTGTCCACTTTCTTATTGTTTAATATTGCTTAAAAATGAAGCTCGACTTTGGGGTTGGGTTTGGTTTTTTTGTTTGTTTGTTTGGTTTTTTTTTACATGGTGTGATGGTAATACACTGCAGTAAATCCTACTATATAAAGAAACATATAGGGCAGAGGTTGACACCTTTTTAAGATAAGTTTTGGAAAAAGTGTTGATGTGGATTAAATTCTAATAGTAATAGTTTGAAATGAATCAGAATTCCAGAAACAATTACATTTACAATTAAAAAAACCCTATAGTCATTTATGGGGGACAGCTGACTTAGGATGCTCTTGTAGCCTATGATTCTTTCTCTGATGCCTTCAAAAAAAGTATGATGCCTTCAAAAAAAGTATATATTGCAGTTTTGATTTATTTTGTCTTTTGATGTTAAGAGATGATGTTCCTGAGCTACATCTAGAGAACCTATCTGTAAAAAAAAAGCCTAGGAGAATAATTTTTTTTAATTAATATGTTTAAAATAAAAACATGTTAGGGGGTTGGCTAAGGATGGGCCAAGATAGAAAGACTTGATGTTTGCTCTATTGCTAATTATTCTTTCCTGTATCACTCAGAAAATTTTGGAGTCCGTTGAAATTTGATTACCAATATAGCATTCTTAGTTTGAAGATTTGCAGTTGTCAGAATGTTTGTTTTGATGGTAACTGAAAAACCATTTTCAAAAATGAAAACTTATTTAGAGAAGTTATGCTGAAGAAATTGCCCTGGATAAACAATAGCTAAAAAGATTTTTGCAACTGGTTTATAAAGTAATAATGCATACATATGTGCCATAAAGAATATAGTAAATTCTTTTAGGGTCACTTATAGGAAGGCTATAGGGAATAAATTAAGATACTAAGATATAAAGAAAATCAGTAGTATGTGAGTACTAGGCTTTATCATGCCATTCATTTTTTGCTTCGGTCGCCTTTTTATTTTTAAGGTATTTCAAAAGGACACTCTCTCTCTCTCTCTGTTTTTACTTGTGTAGGAGTCAATTATGGTACATGCAGGATTGATATTAGAGAATGAAATGTAACAAAAGTTGCAAAATACCTTCTTAAAACGTGGTAGAGGCACTCAAGTGCATTGCCAGCTGTTTGTCAGCACATCTCAACTCTTCCAAAATCTCTAGTGTTTGGAATTTGTCACTGGACATAACTGTTTTATTCCACAGGTGATAGATAACTGTTAAGATCAGTAATGTGGCTGCTGAACATAATATATTAACATAATACATGCACCTTCACCTAAAAATAGGTCTTCTCAGGTAGTCTCCCTTCAGAGTTATGAGATAGTGATTTAGGGATAAATAATGCTTTTTTTTCCACAGTGCTTAGTCCAGGAACTCTGATTGGGAAAGCTGCATGATGCTAAAATGGAAGTGTAGCTATATTTAATTATAATTACACAATAAATCCTGTGTTTCAACACATCAAAATTGATAGATGCTAATAATAACATTGATTATTTTTTAATATTGCACTGATTGTTTATCTAATACTGGGGTGATATGTAAGTCTCTGTTAATTTGCAATGTCCTTCCCAGGACTCCAGGTTTACTGTGGGGTAGGGGAAAGCAGAAATTTTGTGCTAGTAAAATCTCATTGTCTAGCTTTTACTTTATTAGAATAGTTAGGTTTAAAGAAAATGAATAGTCTTACAGGTCAGCCTTAGATATCTTGGAAACATCATGCAGCAGAATGCTAAATTTTGAGAATTGAAGCAGTTCCGTAGTTTTAGATGTCAGGTGCACCGAGAAATGGGTCTGTTCTTAGCATTGTGGTTCTTCCTGTGTTGTCCTAGATCTTGCCTCACTAGTTTGCATGTAACATAGTAAGGAGACAGAAGTTTATTTTGGTGTTAACCAGGATGGTTTGCACCATGGAATAATATATCACTACTTGCATATCTTTTCAGATGTTTACAATGGAACTGTGACCTTTCTGCCTTTGGAGGAAAACAGTGAAGGAAACTACCAGGTTAAAAAGTGCAATATTTATCAAATTCAGCTTACACACGTAAAAGATGAGGAATGGTAAGTGCTAGGAGTGAGAGAGGAAGCAACCCTGAGTTACTGCAAGGATCACACCATGTTTGAGTATTGGTATCTAGGCAATTTGGTTTGCATAATTTCCTGCTTGATTAGTAAATGACAGTAGTGGTGTGATCTTAGTGCATAGTGTTCAGTTAAAAATGAAACATCTACAATACCCAAATCAACACAAAACAAGTCTGTATCAACTTCGAATGTATACATTGACTGTACGTGTGTGTGGTCCAGAAACAGTATACGTATTCTGATCATGAGGAACTACCTATGCCTGTGAGAGAGGTCAGGTTCTGTGGGTGTTAGTAAGGTTGAGGGTCAAATTGGAATTGCTGTTTGGAACCTACTGAGCTTCAATCATTGAAATGTAGACCATTGCAGCTTGGTCCTGAGCATCTGAGGGCATAGCTCTAATGAAATCTAAATAAAGTTAGAGATGATGAAATAATGAAATGTGCCAACTGATATATTTTCTGTTTTGTTTTGTTTTGTTTTTTTTTCATGAATTTCATGAATTCACTTTTACTAGTTCACTGTTGGGTATATTGCTAAATCAGGTTGTTCATCATATGCGAGTCCTCAGTCATTGTGTTAAATGGACTCTCATATACAGTGTTTGAATTGGCAGATAATGAGCTGTCTAACAAAGTTCAGGAGAGACTGTTCCATTACTCAGTAACTTCACTGTTATTTTCCTTTTGGTTTTGTGTATTACATATTTCCTTATTCCCCAGTCTACTTTTACACCTCTGTGTGATCTGCTGATTTTTTTCCACTTAAATTATTCTTGTCTCTTTTTTTGAGACAGCTGAGATAAAGAAATACGCTGTATTTACACAAAGTTTTTATTTTATTTTTAAAGGTCTGTGTCTATTGTAGCTCCATTTCCAGAAGATTGGTTTTCAGATGGAATTGCATACCCCAAACTAGCATGGCTTGGAAATGAACTTTTGTCCAAACTGGCTAAATGGTCTGTGGAGCAAAAGCCCAGTGAGTTTAAAAGTACGCTCTCGCTCATTTCTGTAGCAAAATACAGCAAAGTTTATCAAGACCTTAAAGAAAAATACAAAGAGATGGTAAAGGTAAGTTTGCCAATAAATGCAGTAATAATATGCTTTCCTGTAATTGTTTTTGTTGTTGTTTGTTTAGTGAAACTGCTGCTTTCACTGAATTCTTTTTTTTAATAAAAGAAGCAATTTAATTGAAATGTATGTTTTATGGTTTGGTGTTTTGGTTTTTTTTTTTCCTGTGTATGTGGGAAACAAACAATTTAGTATTTGGAAGAACTGAACTGGAAAAGCAAGATTTGGAGCCAAATTCACACTAAATATTTGGAGGACTTAAATACTTTCCAGAATGTTTCCCTTCAAATAAGAAGCAAGCAGTAGGTCAGTGGATGTAAATACCAAGTCATCCACACTAGAAGGCATAAAGTACAGTCTTCTCCAAAACCTGAAAGAGTCTGGAAACAGCACTGGTTTGTAAGCAGGTTAAATTTCCTTTTACTGTTTTTAAATTTAGATGCAATATTAATATGTCTTTCTGAGTTAGAGGAGCAATGTTGTAGTATTGCTTTATCCTGGGAATCCTGAAAAATGACAGTGATCATGTTAAGTGCTGTATGAAGTAACACCTATATCCTTATACACCAGACTCGGGCTACAAGCGAAAAAACTGGTAAATGCTTTTGTAAAACATATTGTGAAAATGTTGAAAGGTTTTACTGTTGATATTTCTGTACTAATAGAAAGATATATATGAGAGGAAAATTGGACTTGTGGGTAAGATAATGGTTCAGTCTTAGGTCTGCAGTAGACTTACTGTAGTGTTGAGCTTTTTAATCTTTGTTTCAATTCCTCATTTACAAAATAGGAATAATACTTCCACTTTCTGTCTTCTTGCTTCAGATTTTGATTCTTCATATTCTGTTGTGCCAGGGTAATTCTATGGCTGTTATGAGCATCTGTAAATTTATTTTCACAACATGTTATCAGTGTTGCACATAACAGGAATAAGTATTTTTCTTCTGAGAGAGTTAAGCAAAAGGATGCATGCTCTTATTACAGAACAGATGCAGCAGTTTACTTGTTGTGAGCTGCACGTACGGAGCCATAATGTTTTTGGAAGCTTTATTGATTGGATGGCAGCAGACATTCTTTACGCCATTATTCTTTTGTGTGACTCACAAAATCAAGACAGTCTTTATTTACATTCTTTGTGTATATTTTTAATGAGGTTAAAATGCAAAATTCGTGAAGTGCAGAAACCTAATGAAGTGGATGAGTATCCACATCACCGTAACTGACCACTCTTTGGAGTCATTTCAGATGGTGCAGAAAATATTTTTTTTCTCTATTTTTTTTTTATGAAGGTGTGGCCTGAAGTGACAGATCCTGAGAAATTTGTTTATGAAGATGTTGCCATTGCCACTTACTTGCTGGTAGGGAAGTGCTTTGCCTAATAATGTTCTATAAGGTTCTATTTCCTAATAATAGAAGCTCTCTAAAGAAAATTCTTTAAAAAAGAATGACCTGAAGTTATTACAGGCATACAAGGCAAAAAGAAAGGGGTAGGAGAAAGCACGTGGGTGTTTTGCCTTTTGGGGTATTTTTTTGTTTGTTTGCTTTTGCTTTCATTTAAGCACAGAGACAAAGTTATTATTACAATGCTTTCAAGTGTAACTTCAACTGAAAGTGGAATTAATTTCTATAACTATTCAAGTTGTGTTTGTATTCTGATCTTCTTTGGTAGTACTCTCAACAGCATTTCAGGGATTTACATATAATTGATTATAGAAGGTAAGCATTTTATAACAGAATTGGAAAAAAAATTAATGTGACAAAGCAAAGGGAAAATCAGTTGATTTGGTTTTTGTACTGCCCTATGCCACAAAAATCAGCACAATAACAATGAAAAGTAAGTTTAGAGGGATGCTAAAACTTCTTTGTGAAGAGATGGTAAAGATTTGTAGTTCTCTTGTCACAGGAAGTTTATGACCTACCCAAACAAGTTTGTTTTTTTTTTTAAGTGATAAAGCAAAAAGCACTGATGTGGCAGAAAAATAGCAATTAGAAGGACTGATTTAGAGATCAGAAGCTATTGTTTTGTACATATTTCTATGACTTGTTAATTTTATGCTGAAGGTTTTTCACTGCATTGCCGTTCCCTCATAAAAGTTCAGCTCAAATCCCATCTTCAGATGCAATAAGGTCTAACTGTAGATGCTAGGAATGCAGATAAATGCTTGGTGCAGTTTTCTAAGGCACCTACCTATTTAAGAATCTGTGGAAATTCTGCCACCTGCAGTCACTAGAAATGTCAGGTTTTTAAACAGCATCAAAATTTGTCACTACGTAGGCACATCAATATTTTTTGACTGCTATCCAGAGTGCAGTTAAGAGCATGTCTGCCTTGAAGTGTAATGTAGATACCTCTTGCATCTTCTCTGAATCAGTATTTGTAAATAAGTTAGCTCATTTACAGAACTTGTTGAGGACTAATTTATTTTGATAATTGACTGTTTAAACTTAGAACCCCAGTTTCTTTTTCCATGAAGATTTTTAAAATTGTCTGAGGAAGCCTGACTGACCTAGGCTACTCTCAAAATCTTGATTGTCATGTTGGTGTGACAGAACCTTTTTACATCAGAGAAATGATCATGATGAAGTGGTCAGATAGTTGGATCGTTGTAGGTCCCTTCCAACTGAACTATTCTATTCTAGGATACTGGCTTGTGGAAAGAGCTATATAACAGACTTATCTTTCACCATTTTTACCACCACGATAATATTATGTTGAAAAGTAGTTCCTGTATGTTAGGAATTGTAATAGTTGTAGCCACAGGAAAATTCTGTAATGACACTCTTGAAAATGTTTTGCAAATTTTTATGAACATGAGTGTTAGTGTACAGTGATAATGTGTTTTAGCTGACGTGGCAGTAATTTTCAGAAAGTTATTAAAGTCATCTAATAACTGGCTTATATAAATGAAAGCTTAATAACCTAACCTC
>VYZW01055072.1:2265-25113 GCA_013401315.1 Balaeniceps rex
ATTTTTGTTTCATTTATCTTCCTATATCTTTAAATATATCATTAATTTTTATTTCTGTCTCTTGTAGTGTTATAGTTGCCCTTCTGTTCCCACAGTTATACATCCTAGCCAGCAACTTTAGAGGGTGTTTGACAAGATATCAGGATATCAGGAGTTAGCAGTGGTGTCCTGGTAGACATTCCCAAAGCATTGCAGTCCACAGTAAAAGGACTTAAACTCTGCTTCCTGGCTGGAGTCTGGGAACTGGAGGACTTTCTTGCTCTAACTCCATCAAAGGATGTAGATTTTGGGTGGCAGTTTGTCTTCTCTGCTTCAGTAGGTTATCATTTCAGAAAAAAGAAAGTGAAAGAGGAGTGACCAAATTGGTCACTTTAAATTTGTTCCTGCTAAAGTAAGTGGACTGTGATTCAGATCGTGTGGTTCATCATCAAGTGGTTCTAAAATCCCAAATTTACCTGTGTGGAGAAATACTCTGACAAGGCTGAACACAGCAATTTGTAATTAACTTTTGATATGATTTGGTGACTTATATCTGATCATTGGTGGGACATTCTGTTGATCCTTTAGCAAATAAGTTCTTCACATGTAACGAGGCCACTGACTGTAGGGTTTTGTTTTGATGTGCACATCTCTGGGCAGCACCAGTTTCCTCTAGTCCAGACCATTTATTCTGGAACCGTGATGTCTCCCTCATTTTTATTAGCACAATTGATTGTTGGACCATGTGGTGAACCAGAATGAAGAATTCCTCTTCAACATACTGGAATCTTAGATGATTCCACATTGCATATATTTACTTATAGCACAAAATAATTCCTCAAAGCCTACCAGGAGTCATCTGGATTATACAGATATAAATGGGAGGGCAACTTTAATAATGAATACAATAACAAAACAAACATAAATGCAAGTATACTAGAAAATTAGTAAATCTGGAGTGTCCACCTAAAAGCTTTTGCACATATTTTGTTGTTGTTGTTGTTAAATAATTGTTAAAACACAAACACAATCATAATGGTCCCTACAATCTTGAACTACAATTTACAGAGATCCCTTGTTTCCATAAAGGCAACTGAGGATAATTATCAGTGAAGAGCAGGGGGAAAAGTTAATTAAGCCAAAATCTGGAGGAGCAGAAGTGTGTGTTTACACAATTTGGTCCTTATAGGATAATTTTCCAAAGACAGAAGGAGTTTGTTTGTATTAATAAAAATGGCCTGTTTCTGATTCCAGACATCCAGCTTTGATGGTCTAGTTGATTCAAAATTCATGGAGCTAGAATTATGCATATGTGAAGATGCTGTTGTCCTTTACACATAAGCCTGTTTGTCCTTTTTTAGCATTCACATCTTGGCATTCTAAATGTATGATAATATTACATTTTTAAATAAATATCTTTTAGTGAGAATATATTAGATCAACAGTCATATTAGCCAAAATGTAAAAAGTGAGGGCACTGAAGGCACTGAACTATGCTGATAATCAACCATAGAAACACTTCAAGTTCAGCTTTTAGGTACCAACCTTTAATACATGAATTTTTTTAGCATAAATATTAGCTTTGTAAGAGTTACTTTATGAAAAAACCTTGGAAAGTACGTTGCTGTGCTATGGTTTAGGTTTTTTGAAGGCAGAAAAAAAAGTTCTAAAAAAAGGAATAAAGAAACTACCCTGGGATAACCTACCCTCTTGCCTCCATTTCCTCTGTCACTGCCTGATGTACAGTGTCTCAGCTGGTGTACTTGCATTTAATAAATGGATAACTGCTCTCTTTCTTTTTTTCCCTTTTTTTAAAATATAGTACACTGGTTTGTTCTAGAAAATGAGCTTGAATTCAAAGACAGTGTATGAATCACAGATGATATATAATTTCTGCATATCTCAGCCATTGGAAGCACAGTATTGAAAGCTTGTCACAAAAGTAACATATATGCAAAATAATACAGTGATATAACTGTTGCTCCTGTTGTTGGTATGTGAAATAAAAGGTAGAACAGGCTTTTTATTTTCATAAAGTTTTAGTTTAGTGATTAAATTCTTACAGCTTAATCCTAGTCATATATTAAACTAAATTAGCAAGCAAGATCGGTAATTAGTTAGCTAACAGGCATTAACATATATAATGGCAGTTATGAATAAAGAAATACTAACTAAAGTCTTTGGATTTTCCTGAAGTGAAGTAAATAGAAGGCTGCCAAAAAGGAACCCAGTCATCTAAAGTCACTCAAGGACACAGGAGCTATTTGACTAAGGCAATTGTTGTTTGGTTATCATATGACTGTAGTTATCCAGATCTTACATAGGCAATGTTAAATAAACCTCTACTTGAACAGATGGGCTGTTGTCTGATCTCTCTTGAAAAGCATCAAAACTTCTAATTAAGGGCAGTGATATTAACAGAAGGAAGGTATGCTCTTTTAATTGGCAGGGTGCACATTTCCAAATAGAGAAGGAATAATATTACTTAGGATAATTAGATAGAGGGCACTGTGAGTTTGGAAACTTCACCTGACTAAACAGCCAGTGGAAGATTTTGTTCTGGAAAAGGATCCTGATATGGTTTAATATTTAGTGTAATGATTGACATCTTCCTTTGTAAATGCTACAGTAAAAACAAATAGGAGAAACTTTTACTAAAGATTGTATCTCTTTTGTACCTTGTTGAAGTAAAGGTAACTGAGAATGAAAATTGAAAGACCTACAGTAATATTTAATAGCATTATTCTTCTAATTAGTTTGGGTTTGGATTAACATAGCACTTTTCCAAAGTGTTGGTGCTGGAGTGTTCTTCATTTTTATTGACTAAACCAGTACAGTTTGGAAGGGTCGATTTATTCTTTCAGATATAATGGATCATCACTTGGTCCAAGTACCATGGTATAATTTAATTGGTGTGGATGAATGAGGCAGAAGTAAAGAAAGGAAGAGTTGTAGGGACTATGGTCTTTCACATGATCTGTTAAAATATCCCTGGTTTTTAATAACATAAATTTTTATTAATAAATGTCAGTGATTCAGCCAAAAGGTACTTCCAAAATGATGTGTTCTTGTACGTAGTATCATCAAAAAGTAAATAAGACAGACACCATCATAGCCACCTTTTTCCTGCAACTTCTCCTTTTGCATTAAGATTCCTTTCTCTTCGTTACATTTCACACTTAATTTGAAAAAATACCTCTCGGCCAGTCGCATATGGCAATACACATGTACATTAACTTACAGAACAGAGAAAAAAAGCAAGCAAAAACAGTAGTGAAGGGTGTTTGGTGCAAATAGTTTGCAATACAGTGAAATGAACTACATACCTAGAATTGATGATGGCCTTATATTCTAATACAGCTAAGTGTCATATTGAACTGGCGGCTGTACTAAGCTTGCTGAGAGCCCAAACTAAAAAGCCTGTGGTTTTGTTATTTGTATGCTGATGATGTTTAGAGTCATATTTCCTTCCTTATATTTTTGGATGGTGTTTGACACCAGCTGTTTGAAGCTTGACATATCTCTTGCTAGTTGTATAAACAACTTTTGATCTTGAATATGGACAAACACGAATTTTTATTTATTGGTTGACCCTGTTTGGCTGCTTTTTTTTTTTTTTCCCCTCTGCTGCTTTTTTTTTTTTTAAAGAGATTATATCTTTCCTCTCAAGCACTGTTTCTACTTACTGCCATTACTGGTTGCTTTACACATTGATAAACCAACAAGATATATAGGTGTTCTGCTGAAATTAAAAGAGAATGTGCATATCTCTAATGATAGAAATGGAACTATCTAGCTTAGCTACCATAACAGGTAACCATCTTCCCTTTAAACTTTTGATGGAAAATAAATTATTTTTTAGACTGTACTTGCTGCTAAAATGTTCTATCACACTCCAGTTAACTTCAAGATGAATTATTATAAAATGTTGTTAGGCCCCCTGTGTGTTCCTGTTAGGTTGTGGCCCATACGAAATTCTCTGACCTGTGCAATTTTTCATTTGTTTCCATATCTAATTAAGTTTTTCAAGATACTGTAGATCCTCAGCTAGAAACAGTGTTTAAAATGCAGTCATATATGTTAATTATTTGAAGGCTTAGTTGGAGATACAGAGGAAAGGAACTGAACATGAAATATATACACACCATATATATTGTTGTCACTGTAAATGAATCAAGGCCAATCACTTTGGCCTTGAGGCCAAGATTAATTAGGAAAAGCAGAGAAATGGTAAAAGCTCAAGAAATGTTGCTAGTAAGGGGAATTTTCCCTTCTTGTGAAAAATTTTGTGATAATAAAAATATTTAGCTTTCATTGAGACCGTGCTTCAGAAGTTTTCCACATTTTCTATCTGAAAACCAGTAGCTTGTTAGCTGTTCTTTTAAATTTTTCTACAAGAACTTGAAGTTTGCATTTCATAGAATCCCCAAATAGTTGAGAATGGAAGGGACCTTTAGTTCAAACCCACTGATCAGAGGAGGGTCAACCAGAGCAGGTTGCTAAGGACCGTGTCCAGTTGTGGTTTGAATATGTCCAAAGATGGATACTTTGTCACCTCTCTGAGCAAGCTGTTCCTCTGTTTTTTCCAATCAACATGTTTGTTTATGGGGGAAAGGCTGTGGATGTTGTTTACCTAGACTTTAGTAAAGCCTTTGACACCGTTTCCCACAGCAGTCTCCTGGAGAAACTGGCTGCTCATGGCTTGGACAGGTGTACTCTTTGCTGGGTAAAAAAACTGGCTGGATGACTGGGCCCAAAGAGTTGTGGTGAATGGAGTTAAATCCAGCTGGCGGCCGGTCACAAGTGGTGTTCCCCAGGGCTCAGTATTGGGGCCAGTTCTGTTTAATATCTTTATCAATGATCTGGACAAGGGGATCGAGTGCACCCTCAGTAAGTTCACAGATGACACCAAATTGGGCAGGTGTTGACCTGCTTGAGGGTAGGAAGGCTCTGCAGGGGGATCTGGATGGGCTGGATCGATGGGCCAAGGCCAATGGTATGAGGTTCCACAAGGCTAAGTGCCAGGTCCTGCACCTGGGTCACAACAACCCCATTCAACTCTCCAGGCTTGGGGAAGAGTGGCTGGAAAACTGCCCTGTGGAAAAGGACCTGGGGGCATTGGTCGACAGCCAGCTGAGTATGAGCCGGCATTGTGCCCAGGTGGCCAAGAAGGCCAAGAGCATTCTGGCTTGTATCAGAAATGCTGTGGCCAGCAGGGCTAGGGGAGTGATTGTCCCCCTGTACTTGGCACAGGTGAGGCCACACCTCAAATACTGTGTTCAGTTTTGGGCTTCTCACTGCAAAAAAGACATTGAGGTGCTGGAGTGTGTCCAGAGAAGGGCAATGAAGCTGTTGAAGGGTCTAGAGCACAAGTCTTATGAGAAGCAGCTGAGGGACCTGGGTTTGTTTAGCCTGGAGAAAAGGAGGCTCAGAGGAGACCTTATCGCTCTCTACAACTACTTGAAAGGAGGTTGTAGCGAGGTGGGTGTTGGTCTCTTCTCCCAAGTAACAAGGGATAGGACAAGAGGAAATGGCCTCAAGTTGCACCAGGGGAGGTTTAGATTGGATATTAGGAAAAATTTCTTCACCAAAAGGGTTGTCAAGCATTGGAACAGGCTGCCCAGGGAAGTGGTTGAGTCCCCATCCCTGGAGGTATTTAATTAGATGGTAGACATGGTGCTTGGGGACATGGTTTAATGGTGGACTTGGCAGTGTTAGGTTATTGGTTGGACCTGATGGTCTTAAAGGTCTTTTCCAACCTAAACAATTCTATGATTCTATGATTCTATGATTTTGAAGAAAGGGCCATCTTTCACTGGAAAAGATTTCAGACATATCAATCTGTGTTAAAAATAAGCACTGTTATGTCAGATTTACAAATGTGTGAAAAGAGATTCGGGGTCTTCACCCCAAGAAAGAAAATCTATATTAGAGCCAGAAAGAGAAACCAGCTCTTTTTGGTTTTAATATAATATTCAAGCTGAAAACAAAATCTCGCTTTCCCCCTCACATCCCATTTTAAAAGGAAGGTTTCCTATATTAAGTGGTTTCCTTTTTTTGTTAAGATTTTGACCAACTTCTGCACTTTTGGGGGCAACAGAAGAAGCTTTCTCATATTTAGCATTCTCTACTGCATAATAATAATCATCAATGTCATCATTTGTTAAGCCTCTCCATCATGGATGATCCTTCCAAAAAACACACCAGAAAAAAATTAAACTATAAAAGACATATAAAAGTACAGCAAACCATCAAGTTATTCTGTTCAAAGGCCTTCTGTACTGAAACACTTATAAAATCATACATAAAGTGGGGTAATTCTATCTTCCTCATACTACCTAATGGACAGTAGTATTTGGAGATAGTAATTTGTAAGAGATGCAAAGAACTCTCAAACTTGAAAGAACATTTGTGGTCTTAATGGTACCTAGCAGGTGAAATCCACATCTAACATGTTCTGTCCTTGACATATAGTATATAAGGAATGAAACAGACCAAAATTTGTTCATAACACTTAAAGTGAAGTAAAGTATTTAATTGAATCTGACCATATTTGGACCAAACCCGTCAGAGACCAAACTAAAGATTTGTTGAGACTTACAAAATCAGTGAATTGAGAATTTTGTATGCTGTTGGGAAATGCATGAGATGTAGTGTTCCTAAGTTGAAGGAGAAAGCATGTATTAACTCTTCCTTTTCCAATTGTTTTGCTCCAAGACTAGCAGTGGTTAGCTGTGGTTACCACT
Source organism: Balaeniceps rex (assembly GCA_013401315.1). Taxonomy (NCBI): domain Eukaryota; kingdom Metazoa; phylum Chordata; class Aves; order Pelecaniformes; family Balaenicipitidae; genus Balaeniceps; species Balaeniceps rex. The sequence continues at coordinate 8,991 of VYZW01055072.1, forward strand.
GTTTTACATTTCCATTGAACTTAGAAACTTAAACGGATCTACTTGTAGGAGTGATAGTTCAACAAAAGGCTCTCATCACAATAGATTAACTGAATGTATTTTGTCACAATGAGCTCAGGTATTTTTCATATGCACACATCTTTTCATTTTATATTTGGATTTCTAAAACTTATCAGATGATGTCCTGTTCTTTACAGAATAGTCCATATTAAGTTACAAATTCAAGAATTCAGAAGGTATTTTGCTATGTCCTCCAGAAACACAAATTTTGAACATTGAATACCTTGACCTTTTTTGTTAATGATTCAGAAAAAGAGTAAAGGCATGTGTCTCTCATGCTTTTGAAACAGAAGCAAGGCATAGAAACACTCAGCCAAAAAGACACAAATTTTAGAAGGTTACAAATAACTAAAATGTTGCTGTTGCTTGTGTTGGTTGCCTGTTGCAATAGGTATGACAAATCTTGACATTTTTATGTCTCTTCAATTATATCTTGAAGCCTGTTTTCACCATGATTATTTAGGTTTGTTATGTCTTGTTAATTATTTTTAGTTGTTTATATCTTTTAAATGTTTTCTTGTTATGCTGAAACATCTTGATTTGGAGAACATTTGAAAAGTATTCTAATTTCTAGCAAAATCAGAATTGAATTTTTTTAGTTAAAACTCTTACTGTTATTGCATTCAGTAAATCTGCTAGGTGGACAATAAGTAATTTTCAAATAAGCATAACTATACTGTAAATACTAACATGTGAAACTTATCTTGATCATGGAGAATAAATTTAAATTCACTCTGTGAGTTTTCAAAGCCAACTATCATATTTACATGGACATCGTCTTTAATGTTTAAAGGAATTATGTAACTACATGTTTAATGGAGACTGTAAAGCCATGTGATTCAGGACAGAAGAATTTCATACTGAAAAAGAGATTCTTTAAAACCAGGGTTTTTTCTCAGAGCCCATGGACAATTCCCTTTGGTATGAGATATTATTTCTAATATTAGGAAGGATGTTCTCTTTTACATGACATAATTCAGCTATCTCTCAAGAATGACTTGGCACTGAAGAACTAAAATTTCTCTGGATTTTGACACATAGTGAGAGATACTTGGAAAGCTTAAGCCATGTCATGCTTCTAATTCTTATTAGCCTATATATAACCATTCAATATTCAATAAAAATAAAGGATTACAAGACCCAAGATAATCTAGGTATCTGAAGCCAACAGTTTAAATTTTCAGCTGTCTGTTCCTGACATTTTCAGGTGTTGGTCTGTTGAGATTTGAACCTCATTTCCAGGGGACACTAGTAATTCTTCTCGTGCTCACTAAGCATCATGTAATGAAGTTGTTACATCCTATCTGACATATATGGGCCGTTATAGAGAAGGTACAATTTTTGCTATGCACCCTCTACAGTCCAAAATTCTAATCGATATTCTGTAGCAACACAAATAATCTCTTCAGCTGCTAGGGAATTCAACAACAAAGGCTACTAAAAGTTAACTGCTGCTGTAATGCAGGGCTTTCACTCATCTTTCCTTCCACTTAAAACAAAAGGGAAAAACTGATGAAGGAAATCAAGTAGTGGTTTAATAAAAGAGGATAAAATTGTGCCACTTACTAGGATGTGACTGAATGGGGAAGAACTCAGGAAGCCTTCAATTTCATATCCTGGTACCTTTATATAAGTGAGACATACTCAGCTTGTAAAAATTGGAGAATGTAAATGGTTGGTGCAAAGAGATGACAAACTGACAATATCTGAGACTTTGCTGTATGACAGGTATCTACCTATCAATTATACAAACACAGAGCCCTTTCATCTGCCTTGCCCTTCCTCCTTCCTTTTTTCAACTTTTTTTCAACACTTCTAAGTTCAGGAACTTTTTGGAGATAGATTAGCTGATAGATGGCCCTTATTTCTCACACGTAGTGGTGCATAGGTGCAACATCCCTTTAAAGCAATGTAATCTTATTAGTTCTGTGGTACCTTTACATGAACGGTTTCCAAGTGCTGCCAACAAATTAGTCTCACACTGCTCCTTTGAAGCAGCAACATAAGAGAGGAAAATTTTGGTAAATAAGTTTACAAAGCACTATGTGTGGTAAACTGAGCTCATACGACTTGCCCAAGGATACACAGAAAATCAGTGGCAAAGATGGAAAAAACATTTGAATGTCCTTAACTCTCAGTCTTGTACTATTGGCAGAAGATCATCTTTCTCCACTGTAATTAACATTAATACAATTAATCCTATAATTTGACTGATTATAGCACCAGTCAACTAGTGTTAAGAGATGCTGCATTGTCCGCTTTCAAAATAATTTTGTTCAGAAAAATAGGGCCCTGATTCCCCTGGAAATCTATGTGCCAAAGTAGTGAAGCAAGCTAGTGAGAAGCTAGTCATTAGTTAAAGTACTTGACCTTCTCATACGAATTCTTTTGCCTTGCTTTTATACTGTCTATATAAAAAGCCAGGTTAACAGCTGGTAAATCAGTGTAGTAACAAAGGATTTGGTAAAGCTCCATCCATTTATCTCAGCTGGAAATTTCTTTTTTACTGTTATGTTGTTATTGTTTGTAATAATATATTTCAGACATCAGTAAAATAACAAAACCTACCTCAGATATCCGAATTTGTGAAAATAAAGAAACATGAGGCCATTTAAGTTTGCCTACCAGTTTAAAGTCATAAATGCTTTGATTGACAAGTTGAACAAAATTGGTTTCCCTGATAAAGCATGTAAAGAGTTTTTAGCAAATAAAAAGATTCTCCCTGTTAGCTGACAGCTGAGGCTGCCTTCATTATTAGTCAACAGAAATTTGATTTATTGACCAATGGGAGTTTCCTTATCCCATTGTATAGCAGATGGCATAATGTCCAAATCAGGACTCCTCAGAGCTGAGAACTGTACTGGTTTTTCCTACATACAAGTTCTCATTTTTGCCACTGAATCTTTTTTTTCTCTTTTTCCACCACATCTGGTGACATAGTACAGTACATGTCTCTCATGCACACTGGAATCATCACACAGTTTATCTCACCAGTTGAAACAAATTCCTACACACCTGACCATAATTGACTGCAGTGTAATCTCATCCGTACACTTGCAAATGAAATGAATGTACTGTTCTGAAATCAAATTACAGGAATTCAAATTCTCAGCATGGTGTTCTGCTTCACTCAAGTCTCAAGTTCAAAGTGTAAGTATCTTGTTGTTTCAGAGGGAGAGCCTTGTTACGTAGCTCCACTATTCAGGTGAAACCAAATTACTTCGCAGCTTTCATGTAATTGCCTGAGCTTTATGCAACTGGGAACCTTGCAAATTGTGTTGAAGTGAGGAGAAAGAGGTAATAAAGAATCTTTCTTAAGCAAAAATATCAAAAAGTGTTATTAAGTTTATCCAGTCCTGGTCCACATTTCCACATGCTCTAAGTTTCTCTTGAGTTCATTAATTATCTGACAAGCATCGGCAAACATTGATATCAGGGTTAACATCAGGATACCTAAAAGTTAACAGAAGATCATGAAAGGTCCAATGATTTTTATCCCTCATTCACAGCTCTGTCTTATTGACCCTAGTGGCCAATCAAAGAGATAGAGAAGAAACCTAGGTGCGCATAAACTGTAAGACACAGCTGAATGGATATCTACTTCCTTTTGATACTTAGGTTATTCAGGTGGAATGAGGATAAAATTACAAAAAAGAGGAGATGAACCAAGGGTTACAAGAATAAGGCTTCAAAAACCCAAAGTTAGGACAAGAATAGACCAAAGAACTTCTGGAAGAAAATGCTTTCATTCACTCCTCCACATATCATGGGGTTTATCATATCTACAAATGTGTGCTTATATCAAACTTCTCAAAGAAAAGAACCCAAGGTCCAGTTCAGCTTTAACATAGACAGTTGTACTATCTGAGCAAATGCATTCGCAGAAGAGCAGGCCAGTGGTGCCACTGAAGGGCTGGAGCTACAAATGTGGTATCACATTGCTATTTTAATTACTAAGTATTTCTAGGAGAAATGAAGTCTCTAGACCCTGTGATGTTATAAAATTCACAACTGTGGTTCCAGTACGTTTACATTTAGTTTAAAACAAAACATATGAAGAATGTAATAAGCTTAAAAAACATAGCAAGAGGACAGGGGAAAGTGGCAATGATGGGTTCATTTGAGAAAGATAGTTTTGTAAGCAATGTAGTGGGTCCTCTTGACTAAATCACCTGTGAGTTTTAAGATTTTTATGTTGTCGTTAGCTAAATAAAAGCAAACCAGTATATAAATAACCACTTATCCCTGGCTTCTGCAGTCACTGTTTAAGTGCTAGGTGTCACAGCAGAAGTGGTTCTTGGAGAGGGAAATCATCTGACAGAAGTGACTGTTGTATTTTTGTTGTTTACTTTTAAGAACTTCTGGTTTTATCTGCAGACCTGCACTCAGGAAGCTTCCGTCTGATAAAATTGTTCGAGCTCTGTCTTTAAGGAAATGGTCACCACAGTCATTTGCTAAAGGGTTAATGGAGGGAATGATTGCTACACCCAGAACCTACAGAATATTCCAAGTAGTTGTGATCTTATTTTCTGTTCATGTAACTTTCCACAATCTGTAACATTTGGATATTTGAAGCTGTTAGACATTTTTGCAGGTGGGCTTGGAAGAGCTCTAATTGGAGTCCAGTATTAGCTGGAAGTGATAGAAGGAACAATTCTCTAGATTACTAATTCTGATGTTAATGGCCCAGATGTTAGTGGTAGCTGCCAGCTGGGAACACAATGGCCAAAAGCTTTGCATATGTAGTCTAATGCTGATGAGTAAATCATTTGACCGCAGCTAGCATTCTTGGCCTGTGTGATTTTTATGCCTTGTAACCTCATTACTTCAGCCTATATCTTAATGGAGAAATTATGTGAACTGATAAGAAAAAATGAAAGCATTTTGGCTTTTCTGCTATTCTGTGATTTTCACAAATCACCATTTTACAGTATGTCACTCAGGATCTTAGATTTAAAAAAAAAAACCAACATTGTATGTAGATGCCAGCATATCTGTGCAATCCCACTGTCTTGTATGCAAAAGAAAGATTTCCTAAGTTTGTGTATTTTGTGTTACTGTGTCTAATAAAACTACATATTTACCACCTGAAAACCACAGGAGATCTACTTTTTAATTTTCAGACAGTATTCTGTGAGGCTGATATTTCCAGGTTATATAGAAGGAATTATAGCTGATATATTATGTCATTTCAGTTATATATGTCAAGTTTAGCACCTTCTGCAACATTTTTGGATACACAGAACTCCTTGTAAAAGCAATGGGGGACAAGAGTGCTTGACGCTTTCTAGATATTCAGTGGCTCACATAACTGCACACTTACACATGGCAATAGGTTTCATATTGGATCCTTAACAATTGTTTTCAGTATATTCCATTTAGGCTTTTTCACATATATTAGATTTTTTCAAATAATATATTTCATGAAGCAAAATGCATACATACAGAATCAGTTATAGAAATGATGACAAAATAGGAAGACAATCTTACACTTCAGAGACTCTCCCTTTTAATTTAGCCAGTATCATTAGATTCAGAAGGTCGTGTGGTCAAGAGCAAAATGTATGATTATAGACAATAAAAGAAAGGCCAAAAACAATAATGAAGAGGAAGAGATGCAACATAGACAGGTTACCACAAATTTCTAAGAACTTTGAAAGGGCAATGTTTCTTTCCTAACAACAGTTTCAGTAAAATCTGTAGCAGCATGCAGATATTGAATTAAACTGCAAATTCTACTTCAAAGTGTTAAGGTTAAGGTTATGCTTCAGACTTATATAGATTGTACGTATCAATCACTTTTTCTTTCTACAATGCAGTACACTAACTCATCAGATGAAGCATAATATGGATTCTAATTTATGATTATTTAAAAGTCAAAAAACTAAACAAAAAATGAACAAACACTATCTTAAACTTAGGTAGCAAATGAAAATAAAGGTAACTCAAATTAAAAAATATTGCATGACTAATGTTATGATTCTCTGTAGTTAGAAGAAGAACCAATGAAAATACTGCAGACCACCATATAATCACTTCTTGAGAAGTTGTCATGGTTTAACCTTGTTGGGCAGCTCAGCTCCACACAGCTGCTCGCTCGCTCTTCCCAGGATTGGGAGAGAGCTGGAAGGGTAAAAGTGTGAAAACTCGTGTGTTGAGATAAATACAGTTTAACAAGCAAAACTGCTTGTAAAAGCAAAAGCTGCATGCACAAGCAAAGCAATGTAAGGAATTCATTCACTACTTCCCATCAGCAGGCAGGTGTTCAGCCATCTCCAGGAATAGGGGTGGCTGGCAGGGCTCCATCACGCGTAACAGTTACTTGGAAAGACAAACGCCATCACTCCAAACATCTCCTCCCTCCTTCGTCCCCGAGGTTTTATTGCTGAGCACAACATCATATGGTAGGGAATATCCCTTTGGTCAGTTGGGGTCAGCTGTCCCAGCTGTGTCCCCTCCCAATTTCTTGTGCACCCCCAGCCCGCTTTCTGGCAGGGCAGTCTGAGAAGCAGAAAAGGCCTTGTTGCTGTGAGAGCACTGTTCAGCAACAACTAAAACATCCCTGTGTTATCAACACTGTTTTCATCTCAAATCCAAAACATAGCCCCATACAAGCTACTATGAAGAAAATTATTTCTATCCCAGCCAAAACCAGTACAGAATTCTACACTTAGTAGTCTACTCCTAGTGTATTTTAATATGCTTGCATTTCAGCTATTCCTGCAAGCAGCCAGTGTTGAATCCAGATCTATATTAGCATTACATGGGAGACTGAATAAATAAAACCTTTTTATGTATAAGAGCAATAATGAGCACAAAACTCTTACAACTTCAGGTCTGCTTTCCACATAGCGTTCTGTGGTAGCAACTTCTCTGCGACACCTGGCTTAGATACATAGGAAAGAGATACTATGTATTGTGAGGCCACTCATCTTGAGTGGCTCATGTTAACTATGATGCTTGGCCAGCTAGCTCTTTCCAAGCAGATTTTAAAACCTACAAATACTCACCAGCAAAGATCTACCTGCTATTTCTACAAAAAATTAGTTCTCTTGTCTGATTGGCAATTTCTGTTTTTCATGCTACTTGTAAGAGCTTACTTTTCAGACCACTTTTCCTTTTTTTTAAGATTTGATCAAAGCTGACCAATAGTTTAGTTAAAACATAAAAGAGGAAGCAAGAAAGGGCTAGACAGATGCAAAACTTGTCTTTGTATGAAATCAAACTGAAAATATGTGAAAAATAGTTTGAATTGGTGTTCTCATACTGCTCTAAAGATTGTCTGAAAATGGTCATTCTTCCAGTTTGGATGTTGCATATCTCAACAGAATAATAATGCTTTGCATGGGGTTTACCTCATTCAGTAGAACTTGAGCCGCATGTACTATGGCATGATGTAATTGGACCTTTCTATTTGCCACTTTATCTTGGTACTAAGACTGCAGTGCATAACTACACACAAGAGAAACCACATGTGAAGTCACAGTGGTCAAAATTAAGAGTTTTGGATTTAGGATCATCTGTCACTGGAAACAGCAGACTTGAATCCTGTGAAACCCCGCTGCTCACTCCAGAAGAATATTTAGTATATTGTAATGAGCTATAACATGCTGAGCGAGCAGGAAAATCTGAATATATGAGTAATATGCTGAACAGATGTTGAAAGAGAGGGTTGCCCTGTAACCAATGTGTTTCTGGGAAAAAAAAGAAAAAAAAATAATTCCAATCACATTTACACAGCTGGTCTCAGCTCATAAAAGGGAGAAATAAGTGACAAAATGCTGTGTTGCAGCTCCTCAACTTCTTAGCACCCTGCAGGACCCAAAGTTAGACTTCGAGGTCCCTCCATGTCTAGGAAGTAAACCAGTTCAGACTGAGAACATCATACACTAGGAGGACAGAAGGAATCCTCATAAGTTACCTCATAAGAAATGGATGTGACTTCAACTCAGGCTTTTTCCCAATTTTAGACATTTGAGTTTATGGGGTTTTGACAGAAGTCACAAAATTACAGTAGTCAACAAGTTGGCATTTACTGGAGCTAATCTGTGGTCTGCTCAATCATTAAAAACAGAAGACCGAGTCATCTAACCTCCCAGAAAACCATTCTAAATAGTCAACTATTGAATCACATTCTGCTCCCACACAGCTTTTTGTTCAAATACAGATATTGTTGACATTTTCTTTCCATACTTTATTTCCTGGCAACATCATACTACTGAATTCCTTAATAGTTGAAAGACTGCCAACATTGCAAGTAGTAAAGAATTCTACAGGATATGTCACCATACATCAGACCGATCTTCTGCAAAGCCTAAAGGAAGCAACTGCTTTCTGCTCATTCTTTCTCTTATTAAATATTATTAGGGCATTGACTCTGAAAAGCCTGGAAAAGGAGAACATACTAGAAAAAGAACTTCACCCAGAACTGTTGAGACCCATTTGTAGTATGATCTAACCTTGTATATCATCAGTTTCACCCCTCACTGTCTTTGGTCTAGTGTAAATTTTGTATCTGTCTTAGCAAAGCTGAGACATGTATGCCATTCAAAACCAAAATTATATAAAGCACGCCCTATACCAACTTAGGCTGAAATTGACCTACCAGATAACTCAGCCCATGAGAAAAAATGGAGGGCAGAATGAGAACTCACATCACTCTAAGAAACAGAACAGTGATTTGACACTCCACTTACAGACAAAATAATTTATTTTACCAACTATATTGTGAACTGTGCTTAGAGGTCAGAGGGCAGCACTAAACCCTGACTGTAAAAGGATAAGGGACAGATTCTAACCTTAACTTTTAAACTCCATTCTTTTGACAGTTTATGTCACAACCTTAACATTACATTAGCTTAGTTTGAAAATAAATAAGAATTAGTCTGGAATGAGGAGTGACTGTCTAGCCTATTAGTTTGCCTGAGTCACAGTCTTGTCAATTCCTTTCAACACTACATGAAGAAGAGTCACTTATTGCAAAACACAGCACTTTTTTTGTTCCTTTTCCATGCATCCCTGATTTCCCATCAAATATTCTTTGCCTCTCCATAATCTGGCTGTATATTTCATTGAAAAAGAAAACCTTTGAGGTAGAACATTTTCAGATTTCAAGTAAAAGTAAAGAGTTATTTCAAACTCAAATCCACTTACATTTATGCAGTAATTTTCTTTGTCTTTAGTTTCTGTTATCAAAATTGCTTTTCATTTGTCTACTGCTAAGTATTGTTCCTGAATTAAAGAGATATAAATAAAAGGAACTCTTAGGAAATATTTGCTCTTTTCCTATCCTAGGGAGTGACTTCTCACAAACGTATAATTTTGTTGGTGGTAGTTAGTAAAGCAGAAGTGGATAAGAATTCTTTCCTAATCAGATATTTTTTTAAGTAAAAAATGGAAAGTCAATACATTAAAAAAAAAAAATAGTTTGAACTATGTCACTTTCACAAGGTTTGGGAAAGGGTTGGGATTTCAGTTTGTATTTCATGATGTATATTCCCTTATGTGTCTTAACTTACACCACTAAATAAATTGCTTCAGTCTGTAATGTTTCAACTGTAGTCTTAGCTTCAACTTTCTTATGCATGCAGAAAACTTGTTGCCCTGGCATTGAAACCTTACCCTGAAGGCAAAGGTTTGCATATCTGACAGTTGAAACTCAAGAATCCTGTGAAAAGGGTAAGTAACAGGTAACAGGACTGTCGTGGTTTAGCCCCAGTCAGCAACTAAGCACCACACAGCCGCTCGCTCACCCTCCCCCTCCCTGGTGGGATGGGGGAGAGAATCGGAAGGGCAAGAGTAAGAAAACCCACAGGTTGAGATAAGAACAGTTTAATAATTGAAATAAAATAATAATAATAATAATAATAATAATAATAATAATAATAATAATTGTAATGAAAAGGAGAACGAGAGAGACAAACAAAACCCAGGGAAAAGAAAACAAGTGATGCAACCGCTCACCACCCGCCGACCGACACCCAGCCAGTCCCCGAGCAGCAATCGCTGCCCCCCGGCTAACTCCCCTCGGTTTATATACTGAGCATGACGTCATATGGTATGGAATAGCCCTTTGGTCAATTTGGATCAACTATCTTGGACTGTGCCCCCTCCCAACTTCTTGTGCACCTGGCAGAGCATGGGAAGCTGAAAAAGAAAGTCCTTGACTAGCCTAAGCACTACTTAGCAACAACTAAAACATCAGTGTGTTATCAGCATTCTTCTCATACTAAATCCAAAACACAGCACTATGCCAGCTACTAAGAAGAAAAGTAACTCTAACTCAGCTGAAACCAGGACACTTCAATAACAAGGGTCACAAGCAGTAGTGAAACACTCCAGGTGCTGAAGTAGCCTGGTTTTCTATAGATTTGAGTCTTTTGCCAGTTAGTCTTCCTCTTTATTTTTAAGGGCAGTACAGAAGGCATTTATTCTGAGAATAATTGATAACTACTGACCAACTCATGGCTGCCAAATTGAATATTTAACAGAAGATTTTTGCTGTGTTTATTTCAGTAAGGAGACAAGTTTTGATTCTTGCATCAGCTCAGCTGACAGAACTTTTGAGATAACTTAATTAGCTCTGCAATTTCTTCCATTTTCAATTTTAATTGAAATTGGTTACTACGCTCAGAGGTGGATAGAGAGGAAGGGGCTCACGGACAATGAGTAGGCAGTTTCCTTAAGAAAATGGACTTCTAATGTTCAACAGCTCTTGCTGAGCCCAAGTTCAGCTGCTTTTTGCAACACATGTTATTACATTATGTGCATATATATTTACCACTTTACAAAATCTTGCATTTTAAGTACTGGAGAAAAGCTTTGACCTAAAAGCAAGCCCCCTGTTCTTCCATGAGATTTAGTGAAGTACCTATGCAGAATAAAGGTTATATTGCAACTATAAGCTGTAAGGCAGTGTGAAGCTTACAAGAGAAACACAAAAGTGCAGAAGAGGGGTCAGCCATCTATCTACCATAGTACATTTGTTGTTTCTCAGGTTTGAGAAAAAAAAAAGACGATGGAGGAGATCAGGGCTGGATTAGCAACATAAGTTTTTAATTTTGTGTCAGGACAGCCCTGGTCAAGATCTGAAAACTGTGCTGAGAAATCACTTCTCTTTGTGTTGCACTTTTCAAAGACAAATGCAATAACACTTTTCTAGAGTAATGCTTGATAAAGGCTCATGCTGAGATTTACAAGTGCTTTTTTATTGATGATCTTGTCATGTCTTCATAACCTTTTTGTGTGCCTAGAATAAAGTGAAACTGGAAAAGCATGAAGTTATTTTTCTCTGTGATATTCTATAATATTTAAGAGCGTTTCATTGTGGCCAGACCTGAGCAGAAGCACAAAAGGATGATAGAGATATTGTTCTCCTAGGAGAACCCTTCTAAGCAGTATTTCTGGACAATCCACCCATTCTGGTGAGCCAATAACTTCTTTGACAATTCAGGGATGGAATCAGCAACTTTCTTAATTCAGAGTGAAAGTGGCCACTTGCTCAGTAGGAACCCTCTGAGTGTTCATATATATGTGTAAGAAATATAAGCATACACACATATATATATAGACACAGTGCTTTCAGACATACACACTCCCATAGAGGCTATACACCAGTTTACTTTAGAATGACAGAAAATTATCAATGTGGACATTAAATGTGCAATTTACCCACAGTTGTGAAACACCAAACAATTTGCCCACATATCATTTACTCTGTTTATAGACTTTTTATGATGCTAAGCATTCCTTTGCTTTCTTAATAAGCATTTCACATAAGCACATTTGGTTTAAAGTGTGATTCACACAAACAAAACTGTGCTGAAAGCATTTATGATTTTTCAGGTAAGTCCAAAGAAGATCAAGCAGAAGAAAATTCTGCAAGGTTTACTACAGATCATGAGGTAACTGCATGGGTGGGGCAGTCAAGACTAGGATTTTCTTAAAACATAATTTTAATTTAGCTCGTGCCCTGTGGTAAACAAGGAAGGAAGGACATAAGAGAGGGATCTGAGAACAAGAAAGTGGTCAGGCTAGAAAGCAAATATTGAGAAAGAAAGTAAGAAATTACATTCCAGGTACCTGCATGTAACAAATCTTAGTTATTTGGGGGAAAATACAAAGAACATGAGTGCCAATTAGTTGCACTATGTAATAACTAACCAGATAGATAGCTAAAGATACTTCTTTTGGAGAGCATTCTTCAGAGATTCCCTCTCCATCTGGCTGAAAAGATCTGGGAAAAAAAGGTAATCTCTCACTCTCCTTAAGGGCCAGAGAATAGCAGCATTTAGTAGGAGCTCTGGGAGGGAAAATGGCCTTGGGGCATTTCCTTGCATGATGTTCCTAATACATAATTAAGACTTAACATTTAACAGAGAGGTTTGCTTTTTTTTAGCGATCAAATGTGTTTTATTTGTATACATTTCCCTAGTTCCTTTTCAAATCAATTTCAGTTAATTCTTGCACATTTACATCATTAGTGTAATTACACCTAATTGCCTGTTTTAGTATAAATACTTCTCCTTACATAATTAGAATGTAATTATGACTCTAGTATACGATGTATAATCACACCATTACAATTTGTGATGATGTCACAAAAATTCCTAGAAACTCAAAATTTATTACACTTTGATTATGTGTTTTAAGTGACACTGCAGTGAGGGCTGTCCTGAGACTCTTAAATAACCAAGTTATCAGCATAACTTCTATGCAGGACACTATGCAGATGATTTATGCCTTCCCCAAAGGTGAGATGGTAAAGCATAATTAAAGTTTCAAGACAAATGTATACAGAGTAAATCAATGTAATTTTGACTACAAGCAATGACAGAAAAACAGATGATATGCACAGAAGCATCTAATTGCAAGTTTCAAAACATAGTATGTGTGTTTCAAAACATAGTACATTCCAATGAATTTTTTTTATCATACATTACAGTTCTAGATTCAGCCTTGAAAAAGAAATGGAGAAAAATGTTAAATATAATAATAGTGTAGTGACTTAGATCCTACCCAATTCCTTAATCCCTTGTAAAAGGGAGCTGAATATAATGTGAAGTGTTATAGTTTTTAATGATATATTACAGAAGAAAAAATCCTGTACATCAGACAACCTCTGAATATATGTATAGTCGTGAATAAGTTGGCAAGTGGCAACTACGTACCACTGGTCAGGCTCACTCCATGGAGGGAAGTCCATTTCTCTAGCAGACCAGTCTTTCCAGTTACTTAAAGAGAAGATATACAGGAGTCTATCTATGATAGAGTTTTGAGATCTGTCCCACTGGACAGAGTAGCTTACACCTTATTTATTTGTAAAAGATGTTGTTTCACAGTAGTGGACGTAGTTGCTATGGTTTAAAAATATCCATACAGGAACAGGAGGTGTGGATGAAGGAAGAAACATGGGTTAGTACACTTGTCACACACCTCTAGAGAGCTTATTTCAGGCCCTAATTCTGAGGTAAAATGAAACAATGGCTGTAAAACCAGATTGTCAGTGCACACGTTCATGTAGGATGGGATGCAGAATTTCTCCTCAGCAACCTCATCTTCAACAGATGGGTTCCTAAGTATTCTTTAACATTTAACACTATTAAGTCCAGCTGGTAACTAGTTACCAGTGCCTTAGAAGTTGATACTGAGGCCAACACTGTCTAACATCCCTATTAACAGCCTGGATGATGAGATGGAATTCACCCTTGGCAAATTCTCAGGTGATACCAGACTGGAGGGAGGCTCACACCCCGGAGAGTAGGGCTGGTGTTCAGGAAGACTTTAACAGGCTGGAGAGATGAGGGAACAGAAACCTCATGAAGTTCAACAAAGGCAATCACAAAGTCCTGCACCTGTCCTAAATGCAAGGTTCAGATAACTAGCTGAAATTTATTACTATTGTGTTTTGATTAGTTGCGCTAGGTAATACACAGCAGCTCCTGGCTCACATAATATGTACCCCTAGGGCGCTATTTCATGCCTTCAAGGAAAGTTCAGAAAAGTATTTTTATTCCTCCATAATCCTTTCTAAATTGTTAAAGGTTCTATACATTTCAGACCAGTCCTAAGTGTCAAATGAGAATTGATAAAACCAGTAGAAAGTGCTAGGCAAGTATTCATTGCCTGTCAAAGTTTGGTCTTTCAGTTTGGGGAAACACAGAGACATCCACCCTCATACATCAACCCTCTGCTTTGAGAATGTTGATCTATTTTCATTCCTATATGACTCATTCTAGATAAATGTGGGAAAAGAATATGCAGCTGAACAACAGAGTGGAATACTGTTAATTATAGGTGGAGCTGTTAGCAACACATATAATTAAAACTGACTGACACTTCCCATTACAAAATCTTGTATTAGGTTGCTTATATCTTTGTCAAGTTTTGATCATATATGTTGAAATTTGTTGTGGCAGGTGTTTGACTCAGGCTTATTTTTTCCTCTTTTTTTTAAAGCTTTATGATGGGTCAATTGTTTCCAAATACAAGACTAGGGAGATATGTCTGAGTAAGTCTCACAAGTCTATATTTAGGAAACTCTACCACCTTTTTTGTGAAATGTACTTGGCAGAACAGTAAAGGATGGACCATCCAGTTGTCTTAAAGATCTGTCAAAATTTGGATAACTCCTAGGTTCCTAAAAATTTCAGTCTGCATATTCATATAGATGACTGCTATACTTAGGCAGCCAAAGTCTCCAAGAGCTCTTTGTGGGCTGAATCTGCCGCATCTTTTTACAACTCCCATGAGCCAATATCCCAAGCACTCTCTGCATTTTACATGTTCTTATCTGTGCCAAGCTGATGGAATACTCAGGTGTGTTCAACTGGTATTAGAAAACTTGGACTTTTATGTCAAAATCAGACTTAAATTTTCAGCTCTTGAAATCATTATGATCAAAATATATGAAGTTCCACAAGCTTCATTCAACTACTCAAGAAAGATGTTTTGGTTTTGACCGCAGGTGTACCCATGTCTGATTAATTTCTTTTAATTGTGTTTTGAAATAAAACATTTCTGGAGATCTGCAATGCAGAGAGGAATCTATAATTCCAGAGCAAACATGCCCTAGTCCTTAAAGGTCTAAATACACCTGGCATTTTTGGCATCTTAACAGCTCTGAGTTTCCTTATAGATGGAAAGATAGTGGCACAAGATACCAAACTTGAAAAATGATGTGATTTCCAGGGAATGTTTTCTGCAGGCTTCCAAACAGCCGGATCCATTGTAAGGTCTAGGAACTCTGGTGGATTTTGTATTTTATATAGTGAGTCACGAAGTTGCCTCTCTTTTCAGCTGGAGCATTTCTAGAACTAAAGTATCTCAAAGTACNATTTATTGAACTGTTGTGACAACGTAATGAATTT
This sequence comes from Balaeniceps rex, assembly GCA_013401315.1. Lineage (NCBI taxonomy): Eukaryota > Metazoa > Chordata > Aves > Pelecaniformes > Balaenicipitidae > Balaeniceps > Balaeniceps rex. The sequence goes on from VYZW01055072.1 coordinate 24,419, forward strand.
CAGTCCAAGAAATGCCACAGCCATCAGCACGGTCATCTGAGACTCCTACAATGGATGAGCAGTGTTGTTGGGTCTCCCATTATTGTTTGAGCTTTTCAGGCAGAAAATGATGAAAATTATGAGACGCTTGCTTCCAGAGACATGGAAAGTTATGGTGAAAGCTGTAATTGTTTATTTTAATAAGAGAAAAAAGAAATTGAAACTTAAAAAAACAACTGCCTTGGTTGCAAAAAGCATCTGACAGTAGTTTAAATTTTACCATTTGATGCCATGTAGCTAATCATTATAGCCACCTTCACTTAAAATTTTCTTTCAACTCTTCATGTAGTCCTTTTACCCTTCCTAATTGGCCTGCACCTATCGAATATTTCTTCTTTATTCTAAATATTTTTTTAAACACTGAATACGAAATTGTTTTTAAACCCTGCTCTCCAATATTCTGAAAGGCATGCAAACTCCTTTTTTTCCCAGAAGTGTAGTCTGAAGGATGGTGCAGGTGCAATAGCAACAGGATACAAAGAAATCTTAAATAAACTTCAGTCAAAGAGTAAGAGAAGGCTTATAATAAACAGAGCAATGGTGTTCTAATTCGGCCAAACCTGACGCAATGGAAACAAACAGTCTCTCTAGCTTTATCAGGGAGCTTTTTACATTTATGATGAAGTGGTTACTACTTGTGAGGTCCTTTCAAGTCC
>VYZW01055073.1:3875-16435 GCA_013401315.1 Balaeniceps rex
TTTGGCTGCCCTCTCCCTTCTGGGGCCAGAGACACTCTGCTCTGTAATCTGTTCTGAAATCAGGTCTGTGTTTGCTAGTAGCAACCTCTGAGCTACTCAAAACATTTTCATGAGCCCACACAGTAAGACAAGATACCACACTGAGCACGGAAGACAGTCTTCTGTCATCCACCAACTAATAACTAATGCAGTTCACTACATGTGACTTACCAAAGCAGAAAATAACCAAGTAAATGGATGGCTACACAGAAGCTAGACTGACATTTCAGAGATAGAAACAAGGAGATTTCCATTATAAATGATGAGCATGTTCTCATTCATTAAACATTATAATTTTCTAAATAAAAGCAGTTCCCAATAAGACATTTTGGAGGAAAGCCATTGTCTACAATTCATATTTCCCCTTATCGCATCTCAGTGTTTGCCAAGTTTCCCACAAATGCTCATGTTAATTAGGAAAACACATTTTTCCCCTGCATAGTTCATTTTTGTTTTGCTCTTGATTTACTTTATTGGTGAAACTGCCTTGAGGACAATGCCAGTTGGCCAATAAATTCAACATATGCTTAGTGTCTTTACATAGGTAGAAATGAGCTTTTCTTCCCAGTCGAACCCCGTGATATGCAATTTCTAGCTTGTTGGAAGAAAGGTTAAAGTGACAAAGCTGGAAGAACACCAGAAATAAACTGCTGACAGTCTCAATATTACCTCAGTTGTTAAAACAGCATGGCATATGCTTTGTTCTTCCTATTCCTTTTCTTTAAAGCAAAACCCAACTGGCACATTCTAACAAGTATCTGCTGCCAAGCTTATTTATGTAAAGAAACCTGAGGTGGAGTTCTGCAGATACAGTTGTTTGCATTATTCTAATGCAAAACTTAAAGACATCACCTTTTCCCTGTTAGCTTATCCATATAGTTCTGGGTTTAATTTACATTTTCATCTAGATTATCTTTGTTGCACTGTAAACAGTAACAGGTGATTGAACCGTAGGTTATTTACATTGCAGCTGTCCTTGAAAACTTACAATTGATATATTTCTGAGCACTGCTGATTCATTCTAGGAAAAAAAAAAAAAAAANTAGATTTAATCCCAGAAAAAAAAAAAAAAAAACAACACACCAGTATTTTCCATATAACTGGATAGGGTTTTTTTAACTCTACAACATCACCTCTAGAGCTCTGCAGAAGTATTCACTATTAAAAAAATAAAGTAAACTACTGTATTCCCAGGAAAGCAAACATAAACTTTTGGAAAGAATAAGCTGTCTTGATCAACTAAGCATTTAAGCACATGCTTAAATTTAAGCCATTGAAGAAATCCCATGGTGGACAAATGTCCACAAATGTAAATAGTTCCACTGAAGTAATTCTGAAGTGCTTTGCAGAACTTAAGTATGGAGACCAGTGGTGGGCACTAACGTGGATTAATGGTGCCCTCTCCGCTACTAATTATCCCTAACTGTATTTATGGCTTGTGAGCTGTAATTAATGGAAGGGCTTGACATTACTGATTCACATCTTTCTTATTTATGCTTTCCATGGGGTTTTTTGCAGCATGTAAAGAAACTAGTCACACAAGTCAAAATCTTCCCATAGTGAAAGTGTGGTGAAAATATCACGAGGAGATCAGGTCATGTTTTTCTGACCTTTTCAAGCTTCTTCCCTGAGGCATTAGGAAAGAGAAGGCAGAAAGATGTCTAATGGTTAGGAGGCTAGCCAGAGACTCAGGAGGGTTGGTTTCAAGTCCTGGTCCAGCTGTAAGCACCCTGCATGACCTTCAGGGAAGCTGCTGATATATTTTACCCCAATGTAAAAAAAAAAGCACAAACAGTCTCCGGAGCAGCTACTTGGACCCCACACCCTTTTCCTTCCTGCTTCCCGCTCATGCAAGGGCCATACCCACTCAACCACAGAGTCGTGCTCCAAAAAGGAAGGAGAGAAGAGTTTTCTCTTGGGGCAAATGATCCTGGGATTTTTTCGTATGCAATCTCTACTGGAGGGAGGGGGACCGATTGCTTTGAAGTACGATGCTCTGGGCACTCAACCAGGGAGGTGGCAGATGCAGGGGAGGTATACAGGCTCCCCGAGCAACTATATTCTAGAAGGAAGCAACAGCCGCCAGGTTACTTCATGCAGAGTCCAGTTCAAGAGCACCTGCCACAGGATCTGTGTGAGATTTGTAAGTTGGACACAGCTCCTCAACCCAGGGTGCTTCACCTCTCCCTGCCTTGGTGAGGCACTTATAACTGTGAACATTTCCTGTGCTTTTATAAATGGGAACATGACTTCCTTCTCTCAGGGCATTCAAGGATATGATTTTTCCCTTTGGGTTCCTTCAGTAACAAGGGCCACATCCAAACACTGAAACATTTGCTGTTCTGGCCCTCGCTTTGCTTCAGTACATTGAAATATAAGTCTCTCTCTCTCTCTCTCTGTACTGATATCACTAAGTCCAGCCTGTTTTTGTGGTCCTCAGAAAAAAAAGACGACCATGAGGAAAAAGATATCCGAGATGGAGGAAGATCTAACTCCTGACAGGTAAAGAGAGGACCTGTTTACCTGAGATTCAGACAATGAGAGACTGCATCCTCTTTGCATTAGATATGCTGTCAACTGTTTTAGTTTTTAATTACACAAGGAGCATCTCAACATTGCTGTGCTTACCAGCATCAGGAGCCCTACAATAAATAAAACCTCTTTATTAACAGCTATAAACATCCATAAAAAGCCTAGATGATAAAAAAAAATTTCACAAACTTGAAGCACATACACTTTAGGTAAAACCTTTTTTGCATTCCCAGTGAACACTACAACCTTCCCACTGCCCCTCCCCAACTGATGGCTTTGCAGCACCACAAATAATAGGGCAACAAAACACTGCTTTAATGGTACACAGCACAGACCTTCTTTTTCCCCATCTTCAACAATGCATACAAATTAAGATCCCCATTCTGCAACAACACACCACTAAAGCCAGTCTCCATTAACTTCAGTCAGGTTAATTCCAGTATGCAAAGCTAAGCACATGTAACATTTAGACAGGATATTCGCCCTGTGTGCCTCTTTCCCATCCTCTCTGCAGGTGCAGAAGCACCTGGCAGTTTTGTTGAATCTCAGATTTTCCATCCCAGCAGAAGCCCGATAAGGGAGGCTGCAGACAGGCCCCTGTACTCTATAAATCACCCTTCACGTCTTAGGTAAAATGTACATGTCATATAAATCAGTCTTATTTATCAATGAGAGTTCTGGCAGACCGGGCAATTTGTGTATCATTGCTCTTTTAAGCACCCTTATTTTATTTGGAGGATTTGAGAGGATTTCTTCTTTTGACATTACGTTTTCAGTGAGCTCATGATGCATTCACTGATAATTCGGCCATTTTTCACCTGTACACATAATACAGACACCTACGCAGAGATATCACCACTGGGACCTGCTGACCCAGAAGCAGTGCAGGGCAGGAACAGACCCAGCTCCCAAGAGAGCAGGGCTGGAGAACAGCATGAAGACACGCACACACTCAATCACTGCAGGAGGAAGCACGTGGCATTCACCCCACAAATCCATTTGTGTAAGACATGCACAGCAAGACCTGGGCTAGATCATTTGGGTGCTAGCACTACACAATCAGTCAATGATCTCTTTACCTGCTTTAAAATAAAAAACCTCTCCAAGCAAATATTTAAAATAAATGTGTCATGGATCATAACAGAGCATGACCTCTCTTACAAGAACAGTGTCTAAGTCTAACAAGTATGCATATATTCTGTGCTTTTAAAATTACTCTTGCACATACCTGCTTCTTATAAACAAACTTAATACAACATACATCCATTTAGGAACACAAGCTTTTTAGCAGCTGGCTTTTAATCAGAGCTTATGTGGCATTTTGGCTCCAATGCTTTGCTCTTCCCTGCTGAGCAGCGAAGGAGGAAGGGTTTCAGAAATAACCAGGAAAAGCTGAGGTTCATTTCATTTTTGACATAGTGGAGGGGGCACAGGGGGCTTTAGTCAGAGACTGATCACATCACACTTACTTGGAGGAGTCTCAGGGCATACATCATTAAGCTTGCACTGTAAAAATAATAAGACAGGAAAAGTAAAAGTCATGCTCCCAACAGAACTGTCAGGTTAGTCCCATTCTACCTTCTGCTTGTTTTATGATGCATACTCCAACATAAAATCACTGAGAATGAAAGCAAGACTCAGAGTGGCAAAATCAATGTTGAAGGTGTGTTAAATTTTGTATTTCCTTATTATGACTCCTATATTAATTGTGCCACTAACACTGTATAAACATAAAACTTCCCAGCTGAAATGGAAAAGGGCTGCAGACCTCAAATTATATATATAGTTTTATTAGCCAGCTGAGAGTTACTATTAAATATTTTTATTGTAGCAATACCAGAATGTCCCAATTAAGATAGGTGACAAAGACAAAAAAGCTCAGATATTGAAGGGAAAGGATGTGAAAAGTGCACAAACAGTGAAAGACCTAGAAAGGTTCAAATCAATATTGTTTACACTAATAAAGAAGAATTTCCAACAGGCTTACTCATATGTAATTCTTGAAGCAGTATCAGTCTGCAGAAGCCAGTGCCAGGTATGTCACTGAAATTAATCTTCAGAAGAGAGACTAAGGAGAACATCCACACAAATAGAAAACTGGATACAAATGTAAATATATTAAATCCTCAATTACTGGGAGCTACTTCCAACCACTAACGGAGATAGGAAGGAACGGTTCCACTGGAGAAGTTATGCCACAGTTTCCCCTCTATGTTTTTCCCCCAATCCTCCTTTGGCCAGCATCACCCTAACACTGCAGTAGATGGACCACTAGTTGCTGCAAGGGAGTCGTTCCCAGTATGTTCCTGATGAGATGAGGCTGTCTATTACAAACAGAATAAATCCCAGGAAGAATTAATGAATTACTACTAATTGGAGAGCTAAGTGAATAGGTATAGTAGTGTTAGGATTGCTATTATTATATAATTTAAAAATAATTTCCCAGTAATTGGTATTAATGAATGAGTCTATTACACAAGTCATAACTGATCTTGCATCACCTGGAAATGGGTAATGAAACTGGCGTGAGAGGGAGCCACGCAGTGTGAGGTAATAAAAGACATTCCTTGCCATAACGCAGAAAACTGTACTTATTGATTTCATATTCACGGCGCTAATCACCTTTACTTCTGAGCTACAAAATACGTTTATAAAGCTGAGGAAGCATAAATAACTCTGAAGCTAGTTCAGTTATTGAAGGACTAAGCTTTTACTTACAGTTCCCTAGAATTTCTGAGTGATGTCTCTTGTCCATAGGACCATCGATTCTCTGTACAGAGAACTAGTGGAAGAAGGATTACTAATAAAAGCCAAGACTGTGAATCTCTCCGATTACGTTGGTAAAGTACACATTTTGCAGCTAATACGGTTTTTAGTCTAACCAAACCTCCAGCTATTCAATGTTCACTGACCCTTATTTCCAGTCAAGAATGAGTTCAAGAGTAGTTACACTTTCAGGACTTTCCAACTTTAATATCTAAAGCCATGTATGCAAATCAAGTCTCTTTCTGCAGGGTGCTTAGTACCTTTCACTTCTGCTGCTGAAACCAGGACCTGGTTTGTAGAGCTGGTGTTTAGCTCCAGGCACTAACACCTGGAGGCCTTGAATGTTTTTGGATGTCACAAGCCACTCTGAGGTGGAACCAGGACATCCTTTAAGGAGCACTAGCCAGGCATTCTCAAGACAGTGCAAGTCTATCAGACAAGGGGTCATAATCCATCCAGAATATTTCCCAGAGAACAGCAAAGATCATACCTTCAGCATTTGTTCATTCATCAGAGAAGACTCACGCCCTTACCCCACCTCCCTGACTGCTCCTGAACTTTGAGCAGTGCTTTGAGGCATATACGGCCCTTGATTTGAGTAAGATGCGTCTCTGCCTAGTTCTGCATTTCATAGTCCTCTTGCCCAGTTTCTGTTACCTGCAGCTGCAGTCAGACACACTTGCCCATGCTCTACACAGAGCAAAAAAAAAACCCCACTCGCAGACTGCACAGGGGTCTGACACCATCTCCAAAAGCATTTGGTGACATACAGTAAAGTCACAGCAACCTTAGCAGCAAAAAACCCCAAAATTCAGTTGTTTCAAAGGCCACCATTATCTGAATTTGCAGACATCCAGAAGCCTCAATGCCGCTGGCTGTTAGTATAGTGTGTACCCAAGCCAGAAAAGCCGGATTCTCGTACATCACCTCTAAATGCCGTGTTTATATAAACTCTTAGAAGAGCCAATTACTGCCTTCAGAGTCTTTGCCCGCTCTGTTGAAGGCTGAATTAACAAGTATTCCATCCATTTATGCTCATTAAAGATCACAAAGTAAGTAATGGAAGATTTTCACTATTCCTTCATTCACCCAACCAGTACCATCAAGGTCACTTTTGTCCAACAAACATTCCCTACCACAGATGTTTTGAAAGCACATCTTAGTGGATAATAATTAACAGCTGGTAACATCAAACTTGGAAGCAGACTGAGATTGCTTTGGGCCATCTTCCCTTGACCCTGAGGTTTGAAGCCTTGGCTCCTCTACAACATAAAACAACACAAGGGCTGCTCCAAATTACGCTAGGAATATTCACTTCCCAGCAGCAGAAGGTGTTGGGCACAAAAGTGCAGAGTCTAGTGATATTCACCTGGCTGCCTACACCCGTGCCAGGTCCCCCACGCGTCCCAGCACAGATGCTGGCCCATGCAGACCAGGCAGCAAGGAGGTGGCCCAGACTGTCAAAGCCAGCTCTTCCCACTCAAAACTCAGTCATGCTTCTTGAGCTGCCAGAACAAGATACAGAAGGCATTTAAAATTGGCCTAGGATTTGGACCTAATTTAAAAAAAAAAAAATACCAAAAAACATTCCCCTTTAAAGTTCCAAGGACACAGTCAAAGCCTGCAGAAAAATAAGAAAAATCTGCTCCACTCTTACAGGGCTTAAGTCTAAGGAAGGTCACTCACTCCCAGTTCCTGGGGAAAGGACAAAGAGTGGAATTGCACTACACAGCAAGTAAAGGCACCAAAACGTCCCCCCTCTATGACAAACTGACATCACTGAACTAATTTTCTTGGTGACCTTATCTAAATTAGTCAGAGAATATCCACTGTGATTTATGTTCAGTTGCAATTAAACCCTTTGATGCCTTCTAATTAAATCTGTGAAGATTAATTCCTATCCAGTTCTTTTGATTTCTCCTTAAATAAAAGATAAAACCTGAAATGAATTTTATTCTTCAGAGGGGAGGGGGCAGTTACCAGGGCTTGTCTGCCTTTTTGCCCCCAAATTACAACTCCGCTTTCTTTCTCAACCATTGCTAATTTACCTCTGCTCCAGAGCGCTCTAGTGCTCTCCCCGTTTTATCTCCAATAAAACATAACATACTGTTATTTTTCGGTGATAGTCACCATAATGACATGTATTTTATGCTAAAAAATAATCATTAACTACATTGTCACAACTAGTTTTCTTGCTTGTGGCCCATCCTTCTGGATCTTTGTTCTCTAACATGTCTTGTATATGGACTTTGACAGGGCAAGCAATGTGATTATGGCTCTGTAACAAGAGCTGAGGCAAGATTAGATCGTTTCAGTTCATGTCAGGGATTTTTAGTTTTCTTGGGTTGTTTTGTGGAGGGTTTTTTTGAACAAAAAAGGTGAACTGCAAAGCAAAGAGCCCCACCAAATTAGGTGGCATGCTTAAATGTCTAGCATAGTGAGAAGCCGAGATGTGATGCAGCCAGGGGGAACACTTGTTAAAATATCTTTTCCTCCTTTTTGAAATCCTTATGATAGAGTGTGGTTCACTGGAATTCCAGCCCTGCAAAATCCCAAATCTAGAAATCCTTTGCCAGCAGTGTGATTTATGGTGCTACTAATGATTCATCTCCACAAAGTTTCTTTAAAAGGTTACTCAAGACCGACTGCTCTGCTGAACACCTTCCACAGTCTGGAAGGGAGACTCCACAGTGTGTTTAACTTCATTTTCCTTTGCATTTCACCTTTCAAATTTCTCAGGGCCGCATTCCACAACAACATTGCCCTATTTGAGTCCCTGTCCCTTGACAGTACTGCATTTGCTGAGAGCACATTATATTGGTATTCTATGGTAGTTTTTCATTACTTGAGTTATGCATTTTATAACAATGCAGTGTCACGTTTATTAAGCCCATGCTTCCTCCCTACAGGCGAGTACAGCTATCTGGGGACCACACTTCGTCAGGTAGATATAGAGCCAATGCCCTCTCTTGCAGATGTCAGACAGCTAATAGCACTGTATGGAATATTGCCATTAGGTAAGAGCACAGCAAAAATTACTAGAGGGCAGAATACAATGGCTTTGCTTCCTGTCAGTAACATGCATTTTTACTGGCTTTGACAAGGCTTGATTAATCGTAATCTGAAGCATTTTGCAGTATAATTGTTTTTCAGTTAAGCCTTCTGAGTGAAGACCATATCATTTTAATAGTGCGTAAAGGAGCTTGCACATGCTATTGTCAGGTATTGTATTTCCATACCATCTCTGTTTGCATGTTAACAGTTTGTGAATGGCAGCACATAAAAGGAAATCACTTGGGAAAGATAATAGCTAAAACAAGCTCCAGTGATCAAAATTAATCAAGTTAAGGGAAGAGCTAAGGTTGCAATTTACCTTTTACAAGCTGGCTAATGTTACTCAGTACTAAACAATGCAGTCATTTAAGGAATTAGTCTGAATACATTTTGTACATCAGAGAACACTTTTTAAATGCCCTTGCAGTTTTAATGCCAGACTTAGCCAATATCTAACAAGGCTTTGCTGGGTGAAGTTGTTCGCTTTTAATATAAAATCTATCCTATATTTTATTTGGGAACGGCATTAAGCCAAACTCTAGTGATTGCAAGAAGTGTCTGTCTCAAGGGCTTCTACTCATACTTCTCTTGCATCCTGTTCCATTCGTGATTGGATTTCAGGGATATTTTAACTAGGTGTATCCTCCCCCAGGCTGTGTCATTGTCTGCTCATCCCCTTTATAGGGCAACATAGCTGACATCTCCCTGCCTCCCATTCTGGCAAATGAAGCAGAGATGACACAGAGCTTCTGCTTTTCCCTCCCCTTTGCGTGCCTTCCAGAAAGACCGGTGCTCGGGCTATTCTGTACGTACGTGCTCTGTGGCTCTCCTCGGGCATTTCCTGGCTCCCCCGGCCCCAAAGTGGGCTCGATGTGTTGTAGAAAGCTTGGTGCAATACTGCACAAGTCTTCTCCATTTGGGTTTCAGGAAGAGAAGAGTGCTCGTTCTGCCCTACAGCTCAGTCTGAAGAGTCAGGTTAACAAACAGGATGCTAGCAGCACCCCTGCCTTCAGCCTAGATGAGGCTCTTCCCATCTAAAACACTCTCAAGCTGGTTTTGGGTAAACCCTTAGGGGCTGGCTGCAAGTTTGACTGCAATCAGCTGTTATCGCTGTCTGCACTGACTGCAATGTGGTATTTCACATGTAACTCCTCCAAGGTTATGTTTTAACACCATCTAATCTAGCAAAATCAAGCCCTAAGACACCCCCAAGGCAAGAGGAAAGAGAACCCATAAATTTTCTGCCATTTATACAGTTGGCTAAAAATCTAGGGAAAAGAGACCCTGGACTAGTTAAACAAACAAAATATATTTGCAAGAGCAGTTTGAAAAATGCCTCCAAGTTAAAAGAAAAAATCTTGCATGAGCCAAAAAAAAGGCACAGGAATGGTTTCACCTTTTGGATGATATGTTATGGATGACATTTTACTTAATTGGTCTCAGAACTAATTAATCATTATATAATTGTGTATGTGTAGAAGTGAAAGTTTTTCTCAAAATAGTCACCTGATGGCAAGGAAAGCTCCAGCTTAAATGGCATCGAGAAAATTATAAGCAGCTGAAAGGAGAAATAATAGTAGAAGATATACTTCATCTTTAACCACAGAGGAGTCTGCTGCTCCCCTCATAATAAATCTATATGTAGTAGTAATAGATTGGTATGGAATGACCAAATATTAATAAAGCCTGGGTGGCTGACAACTTCACTACATCCTGCACGGTGCTGAAATAATGGCATTCATCTTAGCACTCAGTTCATTGTCATTTATTTGGAACGTTAAACCATTAGGATAAAGATAGGCAGCCTGATTGGATTTGTTTTTACATACCGTTCTTACCTAGCTGTCCCACTTAACCCAGATAACTTTTCTGGGCTAAGCCATAGGCTCCCCCCACAGCCCATCACTTTTGGGGCTGGTTTCTCCCACAAGTCCCATAGTCTGGTAGACACCAGTCTCAAAGACCTTCAGAAGTAGTGGATGCTCACATAGATTTTTCAAATCTGATGTTGTAACAACCACCACTACTGACACAGGATGTTTTTAGGCATCGAGGCAGTGATGTTACTGGACTGCCAGTGGGTATAGATAAAGCATTTGACATTTCCTGGTACTTCCATCTCTGAAGGTTCACCTGTACCTAATTCATACAGGGACAGAGCTGCAGGGAAGACAAGTTCTGTCACCATCAGCCACCTAAATCTCTCTCTGTGGTTCCGTTTTCACAATGCAGGCATTTCTGCTAGGCTTTTCCAGGTGATGGAGCAAATTTCTTACAGCCCAGAATGAATTTACCTGGAGTGGCCATAGAGACAGATTTAGAAATGCTGAGCAGTCATCGCTGCTGGCAGAGCAAGTGAAGCATAGCAACCCTGGGATTTGCTCACACAAATAAAATGAAGAGAACAGAAAAGGATCCTCCTTCTCCTAGCAGATATATTGTACCTGCTCTGCAACATGCAACTGCCATGTTCCAGACTGGGGAATAACATTGGCTTTTCTGCAGATAAGCTAACACTACACTCAGCAGGCACACATAGAGGGGATAACAGCAGTGAAGGATTTTGGAGCAGACCTAGCCTGAAGCGACAAACAGTCAGTCTCCAGTGCTTACTGAACAGCAGTAACATTTAAGAGGAAAAAATCACCCAAAAAAGGGAGGTGCATGAAGAAGTTAAAGGAGAGAAAATAAAACGCATGCTAACATCTGGTTTCAAAATCACTGACAAATGCAGCTCCAACAGATAGTCCCATTAGTTTGTTTTCTCTAAAGATGGGTAAGCTGGAAAGTGTCATTTCGGATAGCAGGAGGAAGGAATTCTGCTAGTCCTACATGCAACATGAACCTATGCCCTTGTCCAACTACAGAAAGCGAGGACCTGCTCTGACAACAAATGCAAAGTTTAAAGCTACAGGTACATCTCTAGCTCTACCTCTGCCTGACAGCTGACCCTGTGCAGAGCACCAGGCTTGTCTGTATACGTAGCCACCAGCAGCAGTTCCATTTCAGTGCTCTTATCTTGTATCCATCCTCAAAAATTTACTGATGCATTACTGGTTTTTTTTAGCTCACTTAGATCTAGAGCTGAAGTTTGCCCATCAGAAGGTACAAATGAAGGTGGTTGAGTTTTGCTACAAACAGGGATGTTAACTCAAATGTGCTATGGTCACAGCTCTGGTTATACAGAATNATCACTGACAAATGCAGCTCCAACAGATAGTCCCATTAGTTTGTTTTCTCTAAAGATGGGTAAGCTGGAAAGTGTCATTTCGGATAGCAGGAGGAAGGAATTCTGCTAGTCCTACATGCAACATGAACCTATGCCCTTGTCCAACTACAGAAAGCGAGGACCTGCTCTGACAACAAATGCAAAGTTTAAAGCTACAGGTACATCTCTAGCTCTACCTCTGCCTGACAGCTGACCCTGTGCAGAGCACCAGGCTTGTCTGTATACGTAGCCACCAGCAGCAGTTCCATTTCAGTGCTCTTATCTTGTATCCATCCTCAAAAATTTACTGATGCATTACTGGTTTTTTTTAGCTCACTTAGATCTAGAGCTGAAGTTTGCCCATCAGAAGGTACAAATGAAGGTGGTTGAGTTTTGCTACAAACAGGGATGTTAACTCAAATGTGCTATGGTCACAGCTCTGGTTATACAGAATTGAACTCAAGAGCACTTGTGCCATATTGAGGAAACAATGAATTCACATTATACATTATTTACAGTGAAGAAAAAAAGGAAGAATCATTCCATTACCTTTATGGCAGCCTTAAATGAAAGCAATAATAGTGCTGTATGACTTTTTACAGGTTCCCAAACAGTCCATGAGAAGGCTCCTTTGGTGAAAGCCTTGTTACTAGCTGGACCCGCTGGTGTTGGAAAGAAAATGTTGGTCCATGCCATCTGCACAGAAACAGGAGCCAACCTCTTCAACTTATCTGCTTCCAACATTGCTGGGAAATATCCAGGCAAGAATGGCCTGCAAATGATGCTTCACATGGTTCTCAAGGTACTGTGTTTTGTGTACTTCTCTAAAAAGCTGGTTCAGTTCATCACATCTTTTGTGCAACAAATAGGGAATTGAATTGTAGTTCCTCCATACCAAGGAACATGCACACCCGTCATACGAGGGCAAAGCTGCCCAAGGTCCAAAGGACGGCCAACCGCA
>VYZW01055075.1:2435-12790 GCA_013401315.1 Balaeniceps rex
TATAGCTGCAGAAAAGTCATCTTTGTTTTTTCAGTTCATTATTCTCATTATTATTTCCTGGTCTGAAACTAATCCTGAAGACATTTTCTTGGATAAGGAATTATCTTCAGTGGGAGATATTATCTGAAATTCCAGGCAAAAGATCTTAAATCGGAACAGAAACACTCTTCACAATGACTGAATGCTGTGCTTCCTCAGTCAATGGGAAACATGAGAAACTTTCAGTGCATTTTTGCTATGCTAGTCCCATCAAAGACATCAACAAGAGAATAATGCTGGTACCCAAATTGAAGAGATGGATGGATTTCACACTGAAAATCAGACCTCTCTAAATTGCTTTACATTACACATTAAAAACAAAAAAATCAGAAGCATAACAAATCAGCAGTCCTTTGAAAATCCTCTATATGACCTTCAAACACCCAGTTGATAGATTGCTATTTTTGGCAAAGAGGCATTCTGTCACTACAATGAGCTTGTTTAAGCACCTAAAAAATTACTCGGTATATTTTTTGGGTGTCATAATTATCCAAAATGATACTAGGCAGTGCAATTGAAATGACAGGTTTAAACTTGCCCATTTCCAAAGTGAGATTTGAGACACAGACTAAATGAGTACAGTAATGATTTGGAAAAACAAACAAACAAACAAAAGCAATTAGACAAAAATAATATCAGAAATCCATAAAAGCGTTCCAGAAATTAGCACAAAAATTCATTGATGTCAAAAACTTGCATGGAACCAAAGCACTTCTGATAAACTCATTAAATACAAAAACATCAGTTCTGGATCGTCAACAGCTATTTGCCCTAAGCTGTAGGCCATTGAGACATTGTTCTGGGAAATATCACCACACATTTCTGCTGTCCTCATAGTTTTTATGGGTACTTATTATTGACGACTGTCAACAACAGAAAAAATGTCTAGACAGACCTCTGCTCTAACTTACTAGAGATGCTGCTAAGTTCGAGAATGAAGTCTCATGCGATCAGCAGACAGGAATTAAGTTCCTTTCTCTGCTAGAGACTCTGTGTGAGATTCAGTTTGTTTATGCATGCCTGTGGTATCTAAGGCCACAGTGATTTAAGGTTCAATGCAATAACTTACATGTACGTGTCTAAAACCATTACAGAGTACCTGAGACTTCAACATGGGTCTGGCAGATATGGCAAAGGAATTGCAGTGAATGAATGTCCAGCTTGAGCAGGGCTGGAGGCCAGGTAAGATATCCCAAAGGATATCACATGTTGCTAGGTATTCATGTGTTGGAATTAAGGCACTAGTAAAAATAGTCAATAAAGACTAAAGAAAATTTCATTTACCATTAAATAAACACCTACTGGTTTGTCAGCTGAATTAGTCTTTAAGTTACATTGACTGTACTGACTAGATCTCCATCTGCTGTAATGGGAGGTTGGGCATCTCACATAGATGGATGGAACTTCAAATATACACCTGCATTTAGATGTCCTACAGTGGAATTGCATCATATCATGGGGCCTCAACTCCTCTTCCAGTTGTAGGTGTCTAGTGCTATTCTAGACAGCAGGCTGTCCACAATGTCTCCATGGGCCTAGTAAACACAAGAGTGGACCCACAAGAGAGCCACTCCTTTCTGGAGCACTGGCTGGAGGTCAGGTAGGACAGCTTAGCATGCTTCAAATAGCACAAGGTTAGCTGTGAGTCTTCCATGGTCCCTAGCTCTTGGAAATGCTCGTCCTATCCTTTTCAAACCTCTGTCTTTTTAGATTATTTGCCTTTATGAGAAAGGATTTTCTGTTATTATGTATTAGATCACAGTACCTAACACAATGAAACTGTTTCTTGGGTGGATCTGTGTGTCCTAACATAATAGAGATTTTAAATAACATGGAGTGAATAAGACAATGCAAGGGATCTGAAACAGAAAGTGACTCCAATCTTTAGTCAATGTGTAATAAAGATGTATTTTATAATATGTTATTACTATAATTATTAAATCATTATAAAACATTATAATAGATAAGTAATTGGCATAGAAGGAAGAAGGTGAGCTCTCCAAATTCTGGTCAATAAGAACAGACTTAGAAAGAAGGTGAGAAAGGAAATCTTCAATATTACTAATTTTCACCACTGCCTAGGGAAATGTGCAAGATTCAAAATGGGGACATTCAAGGTATGAGTATTTCCAAGCCTGCAGAGTCTCCGAAAGGAGGATGCTTTGAGGACATCTTGCTGTAACAAAACTTTAACCTCAAAGGATCTTTCTGATCTTTGGTTTGGGAAGAAAGACTTCCAACTAATTTATGATGACATTAGAGAATAACAACATGCACAGTAATGAATTCTCTTTAGCCTTTGGGCTGTAACTGTGTTTTACTGTCTGTAGGAAAATAAAAAGGGATGCATGGAAATACTCAGCATTTGTATTTTAATTGCCCCTGAGGATTCTAACTGTTTTGTAAAGAATACAACGTCTAATAGCATGAGAAAAAAAAGAGCGCGATGTTTCTAAGTTAAATTCTTATAAGAGGCAAAGTCCAACAGCAGCAGTGAAGTTCCTATACACTGAAAACAATGGTACCGATCTGATTTATTACCATTTAGGGCTCAGGAGAAACAAATGGGAAATTTTGGTAAGTCCTGGACAGGACAAGGGGGAATGAAGGATGGGATGTAAAAGAAGGGACAGAACATCTTTTCATGTTAAAGAATCTGTGGCTTGCAGCACTTTTACAGGTCTCCTTAGCTAAATTAAATAACTCTACACAAATTAAAGGATTTGAAAGGGAATCTGACATGATAAGACTCTTTTGGACTGGAGAGACAACCTGTATCCTTCATGTCCCCTATAGCGCATGTAATAGGTAATAAGAAAGGAATAGGCTTGAGCTGTCTTTAAACCTATTTTCTAGTTGGGTTTAAAAAGTTTGCCTTTGACTTTTCTTCAAGGCATCATATATATCCTAAAGGATAATTTTGTTTTAAATGATAGCTATTTGTTTAAACAGAGTTTTTATGATTTAAAACACTACTGGTACTACGCCCCATATTCTTCCCTGCCATTAAGCACATGATGGTATAGTTAAAGTATTTACATACAGTAGTAAGCACTGGGAAGAAGGTAAAAAGGAGTGTGAAAGAGAATATATTCCACGTTTCTGTTTGCTTCCCCTGGCCCCAATAGCAAGCTTGTCTAAGAACTCAGCTTCAGACAGAGATAAAAATCTTCCTGTTTAACCAGTTTCCATTTCTTTTAATAGAGATGGAATGTATTAGTAGAGATGGAATGTATTAGTAGAGATGGAATGGATTTTCCCTTTCGTTTAATAGAGTGGAACGGATTATCCTAGTCTGGAGGCCAGACCAGGCTCCAAATCACAACAAAGTAGAGATTGACATTTTCCTTACCCTTCCTGTAATTTAGGAAAAGTTGGAAGTGCAATTGGGGTCTTGGCTAGCCAAGCTGCCTTGCTGATATGTTAGCAGTTCATAAGGACAGAGCTTAGGGTCCAAGGTAATCTCACTGATCCACACAAACCAGCCTGTGGCATTTCACGAAGTTCTCTCCAGTTTGCCAATTTCATTAGTATGTGTCCCCAGCTAAAAGAGTTACTGTTGTGGGAAATAATTCCATAGCCATAATATATTTCCTTTGGTTCCCAAGTCACAGCAAAGTGGTTTTTGTTGTTAAGAGTGTGCAACAAAAAAAGCACTCTGCGTTTTTAATGATTCTGAGAGTAGATCATGTTATTTCAACATAACATTTATTTCTTACTGACTCTGAGTCACGAAGCTCCAAAGCCCTTAAACTAGATTTTGATCTGAATCTCACTAAACATCCAGCTTCCAATACATCAACCAAACAACTAGATTACAAGGCAATTTATTTCTCCTGCAGAGAGCAAAAAGCACTATGGGTTAATATAATCATGTAAATATGAAACCTATATAGAATTAAAGAGGAGGGAAAGAAAAATATAAGCGCTGCAAACTTGAAAAAAACTGTCTAAATAATTGGCCCAAAAATCACATTATCATAAAAAAAGTTTGATAAATATTTCTCTAGTGAAATGTGGACAGTTATGCGGAATAGTTATAAAGGAGTATTAATGTATCTGAGTGAATGTATTGGTGCACATGTGTATGGTTTTACACTTGAATAAGCATATATTCAATTTGGGACCATTAAGGTGCACTCACTCCAAAAGTAAAACAGGACAAGTTGTCCACCTCCCTGGAGTTCTGCAGGAACACTCCAGGAAAACAACTTTCTGTACCAAATATTATATTTTGAGTGAGTCTGTGATCCTTTGAAGACTCATTTCTGTTATTACTCGTGAGAAATATGAGCTGACCCACTAGAACATAACAACTTGCTGTATATGTGGGTTTATGGCATTGCTTCATGGGCTGAAGAGACACAACTGG
This sequence comes from Balaeniceps rex, assembly GCA_013401315.1. Lineage (NCBI taxonomy): Eukaryota > Metazoa > Chordata > Aves > Pelecaniformes > Balaenicipitidae > Balaeniceps > Balaeniceps rex. Next base: position 6,847 of record VYZW01055075.1, read on the forward strand.
ATGTTGCAGTGACCCATGGCACAGGGAGAAAGTTCACTTTATGGGCTGACCAGTATGGAAACTTTCTCCCTGTTGCAGAAACTGCTGATATTTGGTTATTATTTGGCAGACAAGGGAAAAGAGGACAACATAAAGGGCACGTGAAAAGAAAAAATGAAGTACAGAAAAAGACCTGAAAGAAATGTCATGTTCTCTTTGCTAGGTTATGTGATTAAGGGCTAATCTCTTTGAACACAAAGACCCAGGGAGGCTGACGAATCCTTGTAACCTAATCAGTGAATCTGCTCCGGGTGGGTGAGTCAGCCAAAGAAACACCTTCTCAGGAAGACCCTGCAAACTGGAGGGGTAATTGCCTGAATGGGGTTAGGACTTATTATGGGATGCAGAGGGGGAAAGAATTTGGAGATTGTTTAAAAGTTATTACAGGAGGTTTTAAGGAGATTGACAGAATGTGCAGGACTGCTGATGGGATGTTTAGCAGGAGGACTAAAGACAGGGGAAGGAAGGGATGAGGGTGGATCAGGAAGGAAAAAAGAGTGGGAAAATAGAGGGAAAAGGGTTATGGGTAAACAATCCACGGGTCAGTATGCTTGTCAGGCTGAGCCCTTCACTTCATCACCATAATCTATCCTATTTTCTTAAATCCTATTGCTATCTCCGGTGCTAATGAACTCGCTATTCTGAGCACTATATAAACGCGATGAGCTGCAAGCTCCTGCCTGTGAGCAGGATAGGAGGTCTGGTGCCAGCTACTAGACTGAGGCCACCAGCCTCAGGGGCTTGAGGGTCCTGGTACAAGCTTCTGGGAGGGACTGGGATGTAGGGGCCAGCTGCTGGATAAACTAAGTCCAGCTACTGGAGAGACCTGTACTGTGTGTGTATATCCCTGCAGCAACTTCAATCCAGACGGGCTGGGGAGGAGGAAGGCAATGGAGCCGTCTGTGCTGTTAATGTTTATGTGAGTGCTGTGTGTGTTTACAGCGTGCTGGTAAAGGTACTGCTCTCTATCTGTGTTCATCTTTGTGGCTGGTCTTGTGTGTGTGTTCAACTCTGCTGCTGGCTGGACCTGGGGACACAGAGCCATGATAGCCTCACAACTATCATGCTGGGAGAGGAGGAACCTCCTAGGTCCTGAATCCCACTGGATTTGGCTACCTTTAACACGTACAGCTTCACAAAATACAGAAGACAAGATGGATATGCAGATGATCAACCCAAGGTACACAATTGTTGCATGTGTAGCACAACCTCGTGATCTACTGACTGCTGTGACATGGTCCCAAGTTGAAGATGCTCTTTGCTTTTGGCTGGAGAACAGAACTCAGCAAGATCAAAGGCCAAATCTTCCACAGGAGGACTATGCTGCAGGAATTATACTACTTACCCCATGGATACAAGGGCACTACTGCAATAAGTTGGCACTGCATCCATAGTCACAATGGAGTAGTACCAATTTACCCCATCTTCCCAAGTAGAAAAGTAGCCTGCTTTTTTCAGACCAGCTTTTATAGATGTTGTACATCATCCTTTGTCTATTATCCACTTTTTGCTTTACTGTCCCCCCGTTTTATTACTGTATCTTTGATGTTGTATGAAATCAATTTTGTAAGGCTTTAAAAGGCAGTTAAAAGGTGAAACATAATTGATTCCCCCCCCACCAAAGGCAAGTAACTGGACAATACACTTCCTTAGCAATGTTCATTACATTCTGGGAGCGTTAATACCATTCCTTTGCCTACATTTAACATGATTATCTAATTGATTGTCATTTATATTTGGTAATAAAAGCCAGTCTAAATATTTTTAATAAAATTTCCATCCTGCTGGTGACCTTTCTGCTGACTTTCAGAAGCTCTTGCCCCACAACAAACCAGGGAACATGGCAGAAATAGAGATGGCTTGTTTTGCCCTTGACATTGGTTTTTATTTGGCCATGGAAAAGAGCTCTTACATATTGCTTTGCCCCCTCTACCTTCCCCTGTAAAGGACTATACCTTGTAGTTTTTATTCTGCAGGAATACTTCCAGAATAAAGTCTTTTTTGCTAAAGTTGCATGTTTTGATTTTAACATGCCTAATCTTGGTTGTCAGCAATTTTGCAGGCTCATATTGAGGCTGAATTTGCTTTCACCTAACTTTACTATCTAAAAGCTGAATACTTAATCTGAGCCAGTTGTCTAAACTTCCTGTATATTAGAGACATCTCAGCTCTGTCTCAGAATGGGATGAAGCACCTTCTGGTGCTAAAACTGTCAGTCCAGCAGCTACAGAGGGAGCCTAACTCACTAACTTAGACTAGGCACATTACTCTTAGGCAGATACAATAAATGAAAAAAATCCCTTTCCTGACACATAGCCCTAACAGTAACAGCTGCAGCTTACCCAAGTGCATTCAAAGCAATTTCAGTGCCCTGCAAGGAGGTGGGGGTGCAGCCATTTTGCATTTGGGAATCCATAATGTGCACAGAAACTTTAGAGCACATGAAAGACAGGGTCTATGTGATGTCGTGTCTACAGGGAGAGGGAGACTGGGCTTGCCTCATCCCTTCCAATTCTACAGCCCCACGTAACAATTAAGTTGTGTAAGCATCTGATGGGGCATACAAATGGAGTTCATGGCCTCAATTCAGATCTGAGTGTCTGACTGGCCAACCAAAAGCCAACATCCTAAGCTGGGAGCTGACAGACACAGTGAAAGCTGACTTACTATCTCTTTCCTGTGCCTAAAATACATTTTCAGAGGAATAATTAGAGAAAACTGACTTTGTTCGTTCTTTTATGCAGATAAAGGGAAGACTTAATCACTAAGAGTCTAATGCAAACCCTGTCCCCATTAAAAATCTCTTTACAATATCTCTGTGTTTTAAAGTAATAACACTTTTAAAGTTTACCTGACTAAATAATGTGCTTGGTAGCTATTCAGTGTCTGTTTAGAGCTGATTGTGACAGCAAGATGTACACCAGATCATACGAAAGCAGTCTTCCAGTACTCCAAGTTGCTGTCGTTTTAACCATGAGTTTCTAGATGGTGTTTGCACAAATAAGTTAAGTGTGATCTAGCTGACTTTTTCAAGTGACAGCTGGAGACCTTCTGTTACCTTCACATGAGTGTGTAGCATTCAGAAAAAGTTATTATGCTAATAGAAAGTTATTTTATCTTTCTTTGAGGGCAGTGCTCGCAGAGCAACGGGTGTGCAAGATGACATTTTTTTTTCTCCTGGGTAGAATATCCAAAAGTTTCAATCAATCTCTAATGGAAGGGACTTCTTTTCTTCAGGAAGTTGAAGAGGCAAAACGTGTAGCTGCATTGCAATATCTCTGACTGGAGGGGATATGTAGGTCATTCAGTTGGCTGAAGCTTTTGAAGCTACATAAATTTCAGCAGTGACGGGGCATTGCACTTTGTAGACTCTAAATATAACCTTGTGCCTCAACATCCTTTGAAGACAATGGAGAGGAAAAGGCATGTGAGAATGTGATCCCTTTGACCCATTTAGACATCTGCATGAAGATAAGATGGATCTGCTCTCAAAGGACCTAATTCTTTCTACCGACTATAACAAAAGCCTAAACAAAGTTTAGCTTCTTTGTATCACCAGAGGAACCACAAATAACAACTAGAGAAATGCATCTTCCCATTGTGTCTTCACATACACAGGCTTCTACTGGGCCTTTCAGTGAATGCAGAATTAGAGATGGGCTGAGCCACAAGCCTTGGATGCAAACTTCCACATATTTAGCATGCGCTAGGGCTTTGGGGGCTAGATTAATTCCTCCTCACCTCATATTATCCAGGAATAAAATGGTTGAATTTCAGGCTCTAAACAGCCACAGACGTACCATAGGGCAGAGGATACAAAAGCTGAAGGCCTGAATGACTGCTCATTCTCACAGCTTATTGGCCTTAACTAAATGCTAAGCAGATTTACTTTAAGATTTGGAAATCTTGCATCTTTGTCTTGAGTAGGATGCTTCCTAGTAATGTGTGCTCTGGGGCCAGGCGATTCACAGTGTTATTGCTGTTTGCTGAAAACATGCATTTTTACTCAGATCTCATAATTGAAATTCAAGCTGCACATGATGCAATTTGACATTAATTTCAGTTATTTGTGTCTGAGGTTTGCCCCATCCAACAAGAGCCGACAGTAAAGAAGAACACTGGAAATGGAAATACACAGTGCCATTAGATGCAAGGCTTGATTTGTAAATCACTTAGATAGCAATAAAACTGTGGATGGAAATAAAAGTGGCAAAGCTCAGCTTTCTAAATGCTAAATAATTCAAGGGGGAAAGGTTGAGGGTAAAAAAAAGTACAGAGCAAGAGCTTCATATAAGAAAACAATGGCATCTGAGCAAATCAGAAATTTCAAGTTCTGACTAAATGTAATTTCAGTTCAATTAAAGCATAACATCAAGATTGTGGGTTGCTAAAATCTGGGATAAAGCATGTCATTGCTGTGTGGAGTTCTAAAAGATTTACTGCAAAACCTGAATCTTGGAAAGATATTCTCTGAAATGGTGCCACAGGGCTCTTTACTGAGCAGACAGATATTTTAGAAAACTGGTCTGTAGGGAGTCAGAGCCAGCAAAATTCAAGATGAAAGTTATTTTTTTAAATTTTTTTTTTAATTTTTATGTTTGGGAAGTTAACAGTGACAGTAAGTTAACCAGAGGAACAGATTCCTGATAAAAGAAGGAATATTTTTTGTCACCTGAACCTTACAAACTTAGAGTTGAGGGGTTTGTTGCTATTACTTTCATTTTGTTCTAAAGATAGACTGTAGTCTAATTACAGGCTCCTGATTTTAGCACAAGAACTGCTGAATGAAATTTTGTGGGTTTTGTGTAGCAGGATGCTATTTCAACATAGGGTGGGGAGGAGAAGGGAGGGTGGACAACAAGCAAAATGGAGACCAGATACAACCAAGTAGATGTTATCATCTGCTCCCCTGCCCTTTCCCCAGGAGAGATTGGAACAAATATTTAAGCATCAAATGCTGCCCTAATAGTGAAACATTTCCTCCAGTGCTCACAGACAGTCTGATACAAAGCTGAGGAGTATCATTATCACAAGATCTTAATGAAATAAAGGCTTGGGAATGAAGTTAAAAGATATACAAGTTATCCAACAGTGATCCTGTTCCTGCTATTATGGTCCATCCTGGACGGCTCTAAAACTCGGCCTGATTTTTAACCACAATTGTAGTCATAATAGTTTCTTTTGAATTGCAAATGTAATAATCTGTACTGCATAGAAGCCCATCTAACCTCTGAATGCCACAGAATAAATCTGTGGCATACAAGGGACAAGTGAGGCACTGGTCATGGAGAAACACCTGTGATATGAGAAGGGCAGAGAAAATAAATACATTTGGATAGCATCTTGATAACTCCTTCAGCTACGTCATGGTTCTTGTTGCCAGTGGGGTATGGATGATCCACACAACATTGCTGAGATTACTTAGAAAAGTAGCTCCAAAGTCCTGCAGATAGAGCTGAGCACATTATGGCATGTTTTGAATGCGGTCTGTCTTGTACCTGCCATTAGCAAGCCTTCTGGGCACTTCATTTATTTTAAGTAGACAGTGAAATAATATTTATCATTTGTTCTACAGTAACAAATAAGATCTGCAAAAGAAAAAAAAAATCTTATTGTTCTCCCAACTCCAGAAAGTGAAGCATGAGCACAATGACTTCTTGAGTCTTCTAGTGTGATCACTGAACAAATTACAGTACCTAGAAATGTGAAGGGGTGTGTAGTCTCCTAAGTAGCCTAGTATGGTAATCATAATTTTTTCCATCTCGAAACCTACATCTGATGCAGTCCTCTGAACTCCCTCTACAATAAATGGAGAAAAATAAGACCCATCAAGTGTGACTCATCTGATCCCAAAACAGACATATAAGTCAGAAGACTTGTACCCTAAAGTCCCATTCTTTCTGCT
>VYZW01055080.1:7603-20394 GCA_013401315.1 Balaeniceps rex
ATGCAGGACCATTTGGGAAGACGAACTGTTAACTGGAAACACGTCTCACAGCTATGGCCTGAGCTGCAAATGCATGGGGATTGACTTAATGAAGCAGTCTTCCTCATCAAACAAAGCTGATGAATAAATCTCAGGGTGTTAGCAACACATCAAGGTCACATGCCCCCAAGAAAAGCTACTGCATGAAAAATAAATGGGAAAGTGCCTGGGCTCAAATTATCCTGCAGCAGGGGATAAAATGTTTAGGCAGTGGCATGCTGAGGTCTGTAAAGGCATCTAACTATGCTACACATTGAATGGATTGCTTTATAGATTGTCAAAGACTTTAAACAAATCCTACATATGGGACATGAAGGACTTTTTTGAGAAGTGCTTTTGTGCTTTCAATATTTACAATGCTTTTTGATACACGTGAAAGAAAACTTACACTTGGTAGGTTAACAATACAAAGCAAGAATAGGAACAAAAGCCACTTCAAGTGGTCACACTCGGTGAGATGGAGAATTTCAGCTTCAAGGAAGAAAAGGGATGTCTCCATAAAAAACTTAAAGGAAAAAAGCCAGTAAATTGCTCAGAAAAATATTTTAATTTGTTAGGCCAAGCTCAGAGTCTTCCATTGCAACACTGACTTACCCAGGACGTGGAACAACTTTCTGTTTGACGTCAGGAAAAAATATCTCCATGTAACGAATCCAGACTATGGGAGCTGTGAAGAAAATATTTGGGAGCAATCAGGAAAATTATGTGGAAATAAGTGATTGGAAATAATAAAATACTCTAAAAAAAGAGCCCCACAAACCTGGATCTGCCTCAGTGCTATGCAGCAATGAGAGGCTGTTAATGAGAGATTGTAGTTGCTGATATTCAGTAGTTATTATTTAATAAATGCACGGACAAGGATGGGTCACTCTTATAAAAGATTGCATTGTGGGTGCTGATCTTCGCTATCTTTTCCGTTTACCATCCACATGTAGTTCTCTTGTCCAAGGTGAGTTTCCCACCAGTCATTTTCTGGAGTTTGTGTTGTTGATTAAGGCACCTGACTGCAGGCAGGTTCTAATCTCTGGTCCCAGATTAATTTCTGTACCTTACATCCAGCCTAGGCCTGGGAGCAGCAGCAAAAGCAGCAAAAGCCCTTCTTTTCAGCCAGCTTTCCTAACCAAGAAGGTTTAGTAAAACCTTTTGGAGACTCTGGTCCAGTAACATTGTGTAAAGGAGCTGCACGCCTGCCCTGTAGCATCCAGTGCAAGATAGATGTGAGGCATCAGTGCAGCAACGTGCCAGAGCACTGACAAGCTGAGTTTGGACCTAAGTCAGGCTAACTAATTCTGTGCTCTTGTATGTCAGGATGATATTCTGATTCAGCCTGGCAACCCATCAGTCATCTCAGGCTTGTGCTTTGTTGCTGTTGCTGGCTACAACCAAACTAGCGTTAAACTTTGTCTTACCTGAGGGGAACTGGGATACTCAGAAAGCATTGTGTGAAAAACTTCACTACTATCCAGGAAATTCATGGGGTTTGCAGTAGTAGCCTAAAGGAAACAAAAAATTAGCTTTTTTTAATTCACAGGTCAAATCACCTCCTTCCTTTTGCAAGGTGAAGCAGATGACAACTGAAGAGCTGAAGAGGTGAAGAGAAGCTTCCTTTCTTGGTAATCGTAACTGCCCTTTAACTCCAATGAGCTGCAAATAACTGATGTTTGTTTAGTAAGTATGGTTTGAAAAGAACAGTACTTCTGGATTTGTCCTAACGAAATATTTCTCAAGAAATTTGCACTTTTACCTTTCATGTGGCTTCACTCATTTTCTGACTGGACACTAGCAATTTTATCCCATATTGACTGACTTTTCTAGATACCTTTAATATATCAGTTACTAATTCCAGCTTCATTTCTCTGTGGACTATTGAAACTTCTTCCTCTACAGTTAGCAAGGTCTTATGTCTACTTTTTAATATAAAGTAATCTCATTTTTAATTGCATCCAATTACATATGGGGAATTTAGGAACACATTGTATGTCATAATACCTCTTGTTTCCCTATAAAAGCTTAGGAAAATACATTTTGTTCTAAGTTTGTAGTCATGAACTTAAAAACATGACTGACTGGCTATCCCCTTTTTGGACATATTCCATCAGTTTGGAAATATTCCCAATTTCTCCAGTTCCAAAGACAGGAAATAAAAGTGGATCAGAATGATTTCTATTGTGATATGTCTGTTTTACCAAAATGAGTTGGTATTTCTATATACATTAATCTCAGGACTCTTGCAACAAAATCTTCTGATTCTAATGCAGAGTTCAGGGCTAGTTGTTCTAGCATAGGTCTACCTGAAGTAATAAAAGATGAAATGGGTGTAGCAGCAGCTAAAAGTCATATTACTGGCACAATATTTATCTGCCTAGCTAATGTCATTGCATTGATCAACAGTAAACTACTTCAAAAATTCTGTTCCTGCTTTATTTGTGCCTCTATTAAGTGGTCTGCAGCATATTTCAAGATGCAGACATAGATGACAAAAACATTAATTGGATTATATAAATGAATGCACGTACAGTTTAATACTGCATGTTTATGTTCAACTGTATTAGCAAAGGACACCAATGTACCCTCTGCTCTATCCAGTCTATTAATTATACTGTCTATATCCAAAACTTAGACTTTGGGCTTCTGCCTTCTACAAATGAAAAAAAAACCACTTAGATGCAAATAAATGGTGTATAATTTTCAAAGTAATATCGATGTTTCTTTCTCAAAACATAAAGCATTATTTTAACATAATGTCTTGTTATCATTTTAATAGGAGATGAAACCTTAAAAGTTCTCTGTTTTACTTAAAGATAAAATTTTTAGCAGGACATCAACTTTTGTTTGTGTATGCTATATTCCGATCATATTAGTACATGTAAAGCATGTAAAATGCCCAGAATGTAGAGAATCCTTCACTAAAACCATATATAAATACTATGCCTACAAGATCTATCTATCATTCTATATCATAAATAAACCTGTCTTTGGCCAAAGTAAGCACTCTGTAGATGCTATTCCTTCCAGAAACCCTGACTGAGTCCCTGTGCAGAGCAGTCACCAGTCCATCTTATCTTCCAGTGCACTTGCTCAGTACATATCCTGTGTAAGTCAGCTAAGGCTAGATCCAGAAAGAAATTTAAGCACGTTTGTCATTTCAGATCTCTAGTCTTCAAAGATGAAGATCATCAAGGCCTTTGCAAGACTGACACTAAACCCCGGACGTCCAAGTTGCTATGCACTGATGTTTCTAGGTGCTAAGTTTCACTGGGCTCACAGAGCAGCTCCGTGTATGCGGGTACTCAGCAAGGCTGGGTTTGGTTGTGAGCAGCACACCTCCCTACTCTCCCCCAGGGTGAAATTTCTCCCCACTTGCCACTGCAAGGCCAGATCTGCAGGCAGCCGTGCTAAGACCAAATACACTGAACTGGGCCTCTCAGAAACCACAGGCAGAGAAACCAGCATCGCACTGCCTCCACAACCTCACAGCTAGGGCTCTTAGCTGGGAGGAAGTAAGTCTAGGCTTCAGTATGTGCTCTAGGAATATTTAAGTACTATTTTTGTATTAACTATTCACTGGAGAAAGAACCAGAAATTCTGTCTCCCATTGCCTGCATTAGTGCCCTAATGAGGCTATAGGTTCCTTCTCAAGCTCTCTTTTTCTCCTCATGAATATTTCACATGTGGAACAGCTAAAGCAGTAATGCATGATAAAGCCCAGCCCTGGAATACCTCCCAGCCAGGTAACGCAGTGGAAATGTTATTTCATACCACCCCAGAGAGCGAAGGGACAGGAACCTCTGCTTGCCTCCTCCCATGTGGGTGCTGTAACCCCAGGCAGCCGAACAGGAGCCTAGTNAGACAGGAAATAAAAGTGGATCAGAATGATTTCTATTGTGATATGTCTGTTTTACCAAAATGAGTTGGTATTTCTATATACATTAATCTCAGGACTCTTGCAACAAAATCTTCTGATTCTAATGCAGAGTTCAGGGCTAGTTGTTCTAGCATAGGTCTACCTGAAGTAATAAAAGATGAAATGGGTGTAGCAGCAGCTAAAAGTCATATTACTGGCACAATATTTATCTGCCTAGCTAATGTCATTGCATTGATCAACAGTAAACTACTTCAAAAATTCTGTTCCTGCTTTATTTGTGCCTCTATTAAGTGGTCTGCAGCATATTTCAAGATGCAGACATAGATGACAAAAACATTAATTGGATTATATAAATGAATGCACGTACAGTTTAATACTGCATGTTTATGTTCAACTGTATTAGCAAAGGACACCAATGTACCCTCTGCTCTATCCAGTCTATTAATTATACTGTCTATATCCAAAACTTAGACTTTGGGCTTCTGCCTTCTACAAATGAAAAAAAAACCACTTAGATGCAAATAAATGGTGTATAATTTTCAAAGTAATATCGATGTTTCTTTCTCAAAACATAAAGCATTATTTTAACATAATGTCTTGTTATCATTTTAATAGGAGATGAAACCTTAAAAGTTCTCTGTTTTACTTAAAGATAAAATTTTTAGCAGGACATCAACTTTTGTTTGTGTATGCTATATTCCGATCATATTAGTACATGTAAAGCATGTAAAATGCCCAGAATGTAGAGAATCCTTCACTAAAACCATATATAAATACTATGCCTACAAGATCTATCTATCATTCTATATCATAAATAAACCTGTCTTTGGCCAAAGTAAGCACTCTGTAGATGCTATTCCTTCCAGAAACCCTGACTGAGTCCCTGTGCAGAGCAGTCACCAGTCCATCTTATCTTCCAGTGCACTTGCTCAGTACATATCCTGTGTAAGTCAGCTAAGGCTAGATCCAGAAAGAAATTTAAGCACGTTTGTCATTTCAGATCTCTAGTCTTCAAAGATGAAGATCATCAAGGCCTTTGCAAGACTGACACTAAACCCCGGACGTCCAAGTTGCTATGCACTGATGTTTCTAGGTGCTAAGTTTCACTGGGCTCACAGAGCAGCTCCGTGTATGCGGGTACTCAGCAAGGCTGGGTTTGGTTGTGAGCAGCACACCTCCCTACTCTCCCCCAGGGTGAAATTTCTCCCCACTTGCCACTGCAAGGCCAGATCTGCAGGCAGCCGTGCTAAGACCAAATACACTGAACTGGGCCTCTCAGAAACCACAGGCAGAGAAACCAGCATCGCACTGCCTCCACAACCTCACAGCTAGGGCTCTTAGCTGGGAGGAAGTAAGTCTAGGCTTCAGTATGTGCTCTAGGAATATTTAAGTACTATTTTTGTATTAACTATTCACTGGAGAAAGAACCAGAAATTCTGTCTCCCATTGCCTGCATTAGTGCCCTAATGAGGCTATAGGTTCCTTCTCAAGCTCTCTTTTTCTCCTCATGAATATTTCACATGTGGAACAGCTAAAGCAGTAATGCATGATAAAGCCCAGCCCTGGAATACCTCCCAGCCAGGTAACGCAGTGGAAATGTTATTTCATACCACCCCAGAGAGCGAAGGGACAGGAACCTCTGCTTGCCTCCTCCCATGTGGGTGCTGTAACCCCAGGCAGCCGAACAGGAGCCTAGTCAGGACATAGCTCCCCTCTCGCTTTCTGAAGTGGACCCTCTGTCAGTCAGATCAGGCAGCTTACTGAGTAACCCAGCCTCAGCTGTGCTAAATCTTCCCTCTGCCTTCAAATAGAAAGAATAGCTGGGCAGCCCCAATGCCAGGTGAGGACCTTGCCAAGCACCAGCTGTGGGCCCATGCCTGAGCTTGGAAACACCACTCGCTGCCTTTGCACTCTCCTCACGCAGCTGCCATTTTATTTGACTACACGGTTTCCCCTCACACACCCTATTCTTACCTTGGGTTTCACTGACTTTCAAGCCTTCCTTCCGTATTTATCCAGTCAGTATTGCCAGTGTCTGTTTAATATCCCTGCATTGGGTACAGGTGGCAACATTTTGATAGCAGAGAGTTGCAGGAGTGAAGGGAGGCTGGGGCTGCCCCTTTGTGGACACAGCCAGTCCCAGCTGGTTCCAGCCAGCTCCAGCAGACCCACCACAGGACACAGCTGAGCTCCCCAGCCAAGATGGTGGAGCCTCAGGGAAAGCATATTTCAGAAAGGCCAAAAATGCCAGGGACCAGAGAGGAGCGAGGAAAAAAACATGGGGTGAGAAACAACAGTACAAACACAAACATCAGAGAGGGAGGCACAGGGGGCAGTGCTCCAGGTGTCAGAGGAGATCTTTGTCTGAGGCCCGTGGAAAGGATCCCATGCTGGAGCAGATATCCACGCTGCAGCCCATGGATGACCCCATGCCAAAGCAGGTGGATGTCCTGAAGGAACTGCAGCCCCTGGGGGACCCACACTGGAGCAGGTTTATCCTGAAGGACTGCAGCCCATGGAGAGGACTTACCTCTCCATGGGAGAGAGAGGAGTGTGAGGAGAAAAGATTGGCAGAGAGGAGCTGTTACAGACAGACCACAGCCCCCATTCCCCATCCCACTGCACCATTCAGGGTGGGGAGGTAGAGGAGTCGGGAATGAAGGAGTGAACTTGAGCCTGGGAAAAAGCAGGGGTGGGAAGTTTGGTCTTTGATTTTTATTTAGTCTTTGTTTCTTACTATCCAAATCTATTTTAGTTGGCAATAAATTAAATTAATTTTCACCAGGTCAGGTCTGTTTTGCCCATGACAGTACTTGGTAAGTGATCTCCCTGTCTCTACTTTGACCCACAAGCCTTTTCATTTTATTTTCTCACCTGTTCTCTTGAGGAGAGGGAGTGAGAGAGCAGCTGGGTGGTTGTCTGGCAGTGGGCTAAGGTCAACCCGCCACAGTGTCATAGTCCCGTGTCCTGAGTATCTGTTCATCTTAGACCATGTTCCATAAGCAGAACTTATTTTCTAGGAACTATTCATCAGGTTTACCTCCTCCTGGCTATGTTCTTTCCCCATCCAGACAGCGCTACATTTACAGTTAAGCCTCTGAATTGCTCTAGTCAATATCTTTAAACACAAATGAACTAAATTCAAGCCTATACTTTAAGAAAACTTGCTCTTATTATTTCCTTCTGAAGCAAAAACCCTTCAAGGATTAAACGCTTTGCAGCTGCTGTGTCTGCATCTTTATTAATCAAGCACATAAAAATTCCTAGATCTCTTTGAAAGGCAGAAACACCTTATTGGCTGAAGCAGCAACAAGCTGACATTTATGGCTTAAATTATAGAGGTAGTTTGTAAAATGCTATGGCAAAGATTAATTTTTTCATAGTTGGAATGGAAATGAGTCATCCTTTTTCAATAACAAAGTGCAGAATATACAATGCCCATCATTTGGTCTGTCTAGTATATGGCAATAATGGTGCAGAGCTGACGGTCACTGAACAGCTCTTCGTCTCTCAGAATAAGGAAATAATATGATAAAAATATGTATTTAAAAATATTTCTGTTTATAGAATATATTGTTGTCTTTATATCTACTATTATAATTTATAGTCTTGGCATAAAACAACATTGCTCTTTTTTGTAGCTCACCTAATCCGGATGCTAGCTGAACATTTAAAAGCACAGTATTCAACATTCAGCTATAGTGAGAGATGAATTTTTTGAGGGTGATAATTATGCTAGCAAGTCAGAAAATATAGCTTCCAATTTTGTCTTGCTACAAGCCTCATGTGTCACCTTAGGCAAGATATCCAATACCATCATGTTTCCCTTTCCCCATACAATACTTGAATAATGATCTTGACATAGGATATTTATTTGGGAGGCTTTGTTCCATTTGAAAAGCACTTTGATAACCTTAGATAAAACGTACAAAGTGAGTACAACCACAGTTTTCTGTGTAGTAATAATAGCTCCTCTGACAACCACTACAAAAGACTAAGAATCTCTTAAGAGTGGAATTTAGAAGTTCAATGAATTTCATTAGCCAGATCTTTGCTTTTATATTTCAGAAGTCACAATTCACCATTCCCATGTAGTTTTACCAAGCTACCCTTGGTATATGTCTCTGTTGAAGCTGTATTACTAGTACTGTTCTGCTTTCACTTCTCACTTCACAAGATTCTCTTCATACCCTATTATTTTATGTTAGCCATGTCATTTGGTTATTCAGCCTACTTGAGGGCTCTACGTTACATTTGTGACTTTTTCATCAAATGTAAAAAAGGATTCTAGTAGAAAACAGAGCAGAGGTGTCTTACTTAGCACAGGTATATGCTGAAGATGAATAGGAATTAACCCTACAGAAGTTCCTGTGTGTTGGTAAGAGGTGGATATACTGATGTTAGCTGTCTAAAGCAAACTACTGTAACTAAATTCCAAATCAAGTTCTTCAGCTCTTAAGACATTGGTCACCAAACCTGGGGTTTGTAGTTCATCCACTAGAACAAGAAATAGTTGACCTTCTACTGCTGTTAATGTTTGGGGTTTTTTTAATCTGATTGGCAAGAGGCCTATACACTGCACCAGGCTGAAAATACATCAGAGCATTGAGCAGGTTTGTTGCAGATGCAGCATCGGCTGCAGAAGAACAGATGGAGCTGCGCAGCCAACCATGCTGCTGCCTCTCCTTTGTGGGGAGGCCCAGCAGCACCAGCCCTGGCAGCTCCAGCCTGGCTGACTCCACTGGGGGGACATCCAACTCAACTCAGGTGTGAAAACCAGTATCTGGGGTGTGTGCTATGGAGCTGCTTATTACTGTGATTGAAAAGGATAAGCTGCTGTCTGCAAGCATGCATGAAGGCTGCGCATTTCAGCACATGTGGGACTTGCACTTCTGTAAAGAAACCCCTGGTATCCCACAAGTAAAGAGGCTGTGCCCTAAAGGCTGGGTTTCAGCAACAGGGAATATATCTGATTTGTCCTTTTTGTACTTGCTAGTAAATATCCATCAGTTATCCCCATCCATAGTAAGTATATGGTATCTTTATTTATAGTTAAGTATCTGATAATAATTGACACATAAGAGTAACTTTAGGAAACACAGAGGCCCTCTGTACCTCACTTTATAGAGGGACACAGTGTTAATATCCTGGAGTAATTCTCAGTATTATACCAGCAGCTTGATCACAGTACCACCTCTGTTCTTACAGAGCACAGTAAAAAAAAAAACCACTCAGCAACACTAGCATGGCACCTCTACAGACTGTTGAGGAGGGTTTTTATAATTACTAATTTGCAATTACTGTTATAAAACAAAATGGGGTAGGGCAATTCTTTACTGGGACAGACACATTAACCTACCAACATAAAGAGCGTAAACTGAAACTTCAGATTAGGGTCCTACAAAAACTGCACTCCCACGTCTTTCCATCCAGCTATGCAAATCAGATATCATCACGCACACATGGATGGTTAGACGCTTACATCATGACATGTGTGCAAGTGCCTGTTTTACAACCACACTCCAAGTATTTGCATTAATATTTTAGGCACAGTCTATCAGTCTACTCCCTTGAGTTTGTAATTCTGAGAGCTGATTTTAAATTAAGCAGTTTAAAAGAAATCACAATTTTTTAAATTATTGCTCTCCCAAGAGCCATAGTCACAGCACACTGTGCTAAGCTCTGTAAAAACTGATTCCAGGAAAAAGTTGTTGCCCCAAAACACCTACAACCTATCTATAGAGTAAAAGAAAGAGAGGGCATATGTGCGAGGTATCAGAAACAATGAGATCACACAAACTTTTGAGTTTTTTAACTTCAAGAACCAAGCTATTTGGGGCCAAATATGATGTTTTTTCATAACATACTTGATGATCTATGATACTACAAATTTAAAAAAAAAAACAAACAGATTTCTTACAAACATTTGTCAAAGAAAACAAGGAATTTTACAAAAAGGGATAAAAGAGGAAAGGAAAAGTCTTGTGAAAACATTTTGAAGTTTCTTGAAAGGCTTTTCTAGTAAATGAAAGGCAGTATTGTCCCTCTAGGTCTGAAATGCTGATATTTCCATAATTCAATCCCATTGAACTGTAAGTGTATTAACCTTATGGTTTTCAGTTACTGGTTACAGCAGGACTGTTACGTGCAAAGCAATTTTTACCATATTTTAATGCAGGTGAGGAAAGTCTTTCAATGGCACAAATCAAGGGTATGTCCCCAGTTCTCAATTAGTCACATAACAGCCAGTGTTGCATTGGAGAAACTCTTCCCTATATGTTTTTAATGCATTTTGTTATTTTGAGTTCTGTCATTTACCTGAGATGAGCCATGAGCTCCCTGTGTGTTTGTGAGGATATTAAGGGCAGTCACTGTCAGACTAGCATAGCCATGCAAAAGTGAGTTTACCAAGGGAAAAAGACAAATATGAAACTGAGCTGGGATTATAAATAATCTGAATCCGCCATTGCTCCAGGCAGCAGGAGGCATCTGCTATTCATATTTGCTAAGCAAGAGTTGAGTGATTCCAAGATCCAGCCTAACCACTACCCTGAAACATTGGCAAAAGGCTCAGCAGACATTTCTTCTTTGGATTCTGTGCGAGCAGCACTCTGACTTCTGATTTGTATCTCGTTGCTCTCTCAGGACACCCTCCAAGTATTATTTGGCTCATGTTTCTTCTCTCTTACCCAATGCTGTACTCTGCAGCTGGACCTCAAAGACACAGCTTGACAGAGAGAGGTATGAGTCAGACTGCAAACAAGCACACAAAATTTACATGCACTGTCCTGACATCCTGCTTCTTGTACATACATGTGAGGCCTCTGCCTGTTACTCAGCACCATAAGTAAGTGGCCAAAGGAAGAAATACCCCTTATATGAGCAGGACAAGAAATTTCTCCAAGATTTCCAAACAAGATTGAATACAGATCCGAGATTAAAATGTGATACAGTCACAGGAATCACTGTGATGGATCAGCACAATGGCCTACATAATGTAGTATCCACTCACTGACATGTGGCCCAGAGAAGCTGGAAGTTCCCTTTAGAACAATGCAGCTGAGAAAGGAAATGTGTGTAATTTTTTCTACATAATGTTTTATTATTCAGTCAGGCTTTATTGAAGGCCATTAACAGATTCTTTGATTTCTAGCAAAGGTTGAAGTGGATATCTCTGTAACCAAAAGGCTGGGTTTCCTTGCTCGCTTCCCCCTTGTTATTTTTGCTGGTTTTCACCAAGCCGAACTAGGATTCTTTATACTGATGCCTAAAATGGATTTGGAATCCTGGTGTCAGCTGGATGACGCATTAGAAAGCTATTGCCTAGTCGTCACACAGAAAAATATTATTTACTTTCACGCTACATCTCAGCTCCCAGCAGCTACTAGATTCTGATTTACCCACTTTGCCTTTTTGTCTCTTTATTTCAGCTCAGACTTGAATCCTGCAGCTGCTTTCTCCAGAAAAGCCTGAAATAGAAACCAGTGTTGTCACAGCTGAAAATTACTTCAATCCCCACCTCTAACGCTATAGTATATTAACCTCTGACTTTAGCAGCTGGGAAGGCCTCAGCTGTTTAAATAAGTTCACAACTGAAATCTAGAAAACAATGCAAGAGGTTAATAAGCAAAATATTCCAACATTAAGGTCTGGTAATTTGGCCAGCTGCCAGGACCAGCAGCACATTGGAGCATACGATGCTTTGCTAAGAGGATGCTACTGCTGTCAGTGTGTTGTGTGAGTGCAGCTGAGAAGACAGAGGAGGTGGAAATAGGATAGGGACAACTCCACAAAGGCACTTGGGTGAGTCTTTCTTCAACTGGGCTAAAGTATGTTTTTCTGAAAACAGATTGCTGTGCCCAGAAAAAGGGTACCTAATGCTGTCCTCATTCACAGATACATTTCAGATAGACTAGGATGGAAGGAAACAGCTTCTGGTGCAACAAAGAAAGTTGTGAAAGGCTCAGGGGAAGCTCCCTGAGCGATGAATGACTACAGTGTAGCAGCAGAGCTGCTGGTGAGGGGCAACAAAGGAAAAAACATTCCAACTAATTCTTACCACTTTTACTGAAACATATCACATTCTCTCTAATTGTTGTCAAAGCAGGTCAGTAGGCCTCAGATGAGCTGGGACTCTGACAAAATGCAATAATCTCTCATTATTATGAATGGTAGTATTCACACAGCATAATCACCCAGACTATTCAATTGCTTTTATAAGTCAATGAAGATTCAAAACATATTTATGTGGTGTTATTATACAGTCTGTATCGAAAGAAATTAAATTAAAGGAAAGAGAGGCTGTGTCATGCAACTATCCAAAAATAAATGTTTGGATTTAAATTTAAGATTACTGCTTGCCTATCCTCTGCTCTAAACACTAGACAATACTCTTGAAAAGAGACCATTTGAAAGCATAATCTTGTTAGTTCTCAAGTAGCTCTGAAAAATCAAGAGACACATAACTCAACTCATAACTAGCATGTAGTATCAAGGAAGTACATCTATTGAGCTGACCCAATGCATTAATGTGAGCAGGAAGGAGGTATCAGAACATCCATCTAATACATGAATGACTTACGGGTACTGTCTCTGTCTGCCAGTGTGCAGCCAGATGTAGCAATAGCAAGCATTTCATAAGCTTATGTACAATTTTCTATTACTGTAAGTGAGAGAAGACTAGAAAGGGACCAGGACATAATATTGCATTGAATCACTTAAAGCATAATCACAGCTGCGTATAATTATTGTCCCAAGTAAGTAGCAGTTACTGACATCCAGTAACACTGGATTTAGTAGAGGTAGTCAAAGCTGCAGATGACTTTACTTTTCCAAAACACTAACGATTAGGACCGGTCTCATAAAAGCAGTTTGATTTCAACCTCAC
>VYZW01055082.1:8057-51585 GCA_013401315.1 Balaeniceps rex
TTGACATCCATGATATCCTGAAAATATCTGCTTTGCAGATGAGAGAAACATATCAGAAAATGTAGACTTGATTTTCATGGAGAATTAATAGAAAAAAGCATATACATTTCTTTTTCATAATGTATAGACAAACGTGTATCATTTTCTCAAATAGCAACAAAACTGGTTTAGCACATCCACACCAACAGTGAGTTTCACTAGGGAAGTTTAATAATGTTATGGTATCAGCAAGACATAAACCATATTTAGTGTAGCAGAGACCCTTAGTCAAAATAAAAGAAAATAGAATATTTTTTTCAAAGTGTAATAACCAGCAGCATGGTCACTAGGTCTCCTCCTATATGAAGAGAGTGCCATCTCTATGAAGAGGCTGGCAATCTTTAAATGCTTTTAAGCAGCTGGTGGCATAGAGCTGTTCAGGCATTCAGCAGAACCCATGGCCTTGGTATGTTCTGCCCTCAGCATGAATCCATACCTGTGCTGCAGAGTGGAGGACTGCACTGGAGAACTCAGAACAACTTTGCATCTGGAATTTGGCAAGGCCAAAAGCCACTGTTCCCCGAGAAGTCAACAAAGCAAAATAAAAACGATCATTATATTCCTTTGTCTCTGTCTGAATGGCACTTACCCTGTTTATACCCAAAGCTGTGCTGACTCTCATAGTCACAGTTTATCTTATGCAGGGTATGAGGACTTTGGGGAGGCAGATTTGCAATGTTTTGGCCTCCCAGATGGAAAAAAATTAAGCCCATTTCTTTCATTAATGGACATAATTCATTACGTCTCCATCATAGGAAAGCAAACTTTGGGTGCTATTAAGCTTTCAATCGCAATGAAATTACATTTCAACCAATGCTGATGTTAGCAGTGGTATGGATTCGTAATTTATTGTCTTCCAATGCAAGACCTATGAGGCATCATATTGGGTGCCAGGATAAAAACAAACAGAAATAGTAAGCCTAAATAAGTATGAATTCTGAGAATACAACAGGATTTTCCAGGTCAGAAAGCAGAATGAATTCTTCAGAAAGAAGAAAGTTATTTTGGCAGACACTGTCCCTTTAAAACCTTAATTAAACCAGTTAATCTGCCCAGCATTCAGACAGGGTTGTGAAAACCTTGGCTAAACAGAGACCACTGGAATGGGAATTTTTACTTGATGAAATAAAAGGTCTACCTTTTTTTTCCCCTTAAAAGTGAGATATCTTTAGCCATTTGCTTCAGTAAGAAGAATGCATAATCATGTACCTCCACAGTGTATTTGGGAAATCAGGGTGCATAAAATTGTACAAATCAGCTTTTCTGACAGAAGTCAGATATCAAGAAACTCATCTCTCCTGTGAGTATGTGTAAATAATGGTGTTAATACTGAAATTACTCACTTCCAGAATGTTGAATGGTGTTTTCCTTTCAAAGGGAAACTCTCCAGCCTTTTTTCAATCACCATTCCCATTAGATATTCCTCTGATCAGGTATTCCTCTGATCCATGTGGCCCAGTAAGAAACATATGCAGAGACAAGGAAAAATAATATTCTTTAGATCTGTGGGCCATTGCCTTATATATCCAGATGTTAGTATAGGTTTTTTAGGTTCATGGAGGGTGTGGGGTTTTTGTGTTTCTGCTTGAAATTATCATTGTAAGAGAGGAACTAATGGTGCCTCATTGGTAGAAGTCAGTGAGCACTCAACAGCTCTGTAAATAGCTACCTATTACCTTTGACATTTTTTTATTTTAAGCCCCCATACCACTGTGCTAGTAGCCTTAGCTATGTTAAAACCAGGTAGATTTTGTGCTGGACTGATGCTGCAGAAACCTTTCCTTCCACCTGAATGCCATGTGTATTCTCAAACCTTTGCACATACAAATAAACCCTGGCAATATCATAAGATCTTTTTTCAGCTTTTATCAGCTCTACTGTCAAACAGCCATGCAGCTGCTGACCCTATCTAGGAAACTAGTGCAAAAGCCATGCTCATGAGCCCCTGAAAAGTGTGGTGTGAGGACCCTGAGTGTCAGGAGGGACTCCATCCATCCCCATGAAATGCCAGTGGGAAAAACAGGCTACTACTGCAGAAAGTTAGAAAAAACAGGTCTTTTAATTAGTGTAGACTTTTAAATGTCAGTAACGTTTTGAGCTAGTGCTCTGGAAAACTGGCCGCCCTATAGTGTCTTGCCTTGTGGTGTCAATCCCGGTACATAATAGCAGGACCTGAGCTGTGCTTAGGGGTAGTTTCTGGGCTAGATTTGTTAGCACCTTGGAAACGGAGACAGAAGTTGTCACCTGACAGCTATTACATTTAAAAAAAAAATCCTGTAAAGAGAGAAGCTCCACATTGACAGGGCAGGTTCATACCATGGACGGCCTATATTTTGTGGTCAGGCCGTTTGGTGCTGAGCAGTTTAAATTATAGTAAGTGGTGTGCCTTTGCCTTTTCATCAATGGAAAGGAACCTGTCTTTACCCTTACCTTGTCCTAGACTTTGAGCTGTCAGGAGCTGGGGCAGTCTCTGTGTGATTTGCATATACATGACTCAGCCCATGGATGAATGCTCTGTATCAGCCAGAACAGTTACCAAGGGCTAAATTCCCACTCGTCACACAGAATATAATCTGGCTTTGCTGATTTAGTGCCTTTTAGAAGTGTTGACTATTGAGTCTTTATTGAGCACTGGACTAGGATCCCTGCTTGCTGTAATTTTGTGCCTATTTCTTATAACCCAATGTTGTGGGGACTTGAGGATTTTAGGAATGTTATTTAGCCACGTGCCCCCAGTCTAAACTCACCTCACCACCAAATAGCGCTACCCAGATCCATTGAGTGGCATCGTTGTTTAACAGCAGAGGTATAAACACGGTATGAGTGATGAAGGTATCTTGGACAAGCTGGACAGTCTGAGTGGGATTTCCTCATAAAGAGTGTGACCTCTCATTCTCCTGTCTTCTTGTATTTTCTCAGGGGGTGAGCTCTGCAAGGACCTAAGTGGACTCAGGTTGGTTCCAAAGGGGAATCAGAAAGGTTTTGCATTTTATAGAGTCTAATCCTTGATACCTGGAAGAATTTCTAACTATCCCAAACATCCCCACAAGGAAAAGAAGCAATCTGAATTTATCTTCTGTCAAAATGTCAGAAAATAAGGGAGACACTCAGCGCCTACATTTTCCTACCTCTGACTCGCTAATCTATTGAAAATGTTGGTAGTTAGTGATATAACCTGAAGCATCACTTTAGAAAGAAGGAATAGATACAGATTAAAATCAGGATGTTGTTACGATGAAACTGACAACAGCAAGAAATCTAAAAAGAGACTCTTTGGGAAAACAATTTCAAAGATTAATTGGTAAAAAGACAGTGTTATTTCCGAAGCTCCCACCAAAAAAGCCAACCCTCCAGAAGATGTTAAAAATAGAAACATATGAGTTTTGAGATTAACGTTTCCAGCTGAGGGAATACCTAAGGAGAAAAAATTTGAAAGTTGTTGCCTGAAAGGTTTTCAGTTATTTGTGCAGATTAAAAAAGGAATTGAGATTCTGTGTGAGGCTACAGGCTCTGCTGCTCAGAGAGCCTCTTTGTAATGAGACTTCTGAATGCTCTGTTTGCAATGCCGAGGAAATTATCTTCAGTATGAAAGCAGGATATTCAGAATCCTTCTAAACTGATGAATAAGACTGAATTAGGGAATTGGTTGGGAGGACGAAACACCTTAGTTTGAGGATCCAGTTTTCTCCAGACTTATAACTATTCAGAGCTTGAAAAATGTTTCTTTTTCCTTAAGTGGGATGTAAAAATGTTGTGAAAGACATCATTGTTTCACTCACAAAGTCAAGGTGGGCATGCAGCAGTTGAAATGATCTTATAAATTGTGCTATGTCATACCATCGCTTCAAAGAGATATACCACTTTTGTGTGTGTCAAGTATTAGGACAGGGACAGGTTGCAATCAAGACCTGGTGTTCTCACATTTCTGAATTTGTATATCATGTGTCTAGGTGGCCAGTGATATCACTGCTGTCACATGAAAAAGAGGTCGTTAAGCATGATTTAGATTTATGCTGGATTTATTCTTCCACCTCCGCTCACACTGTGTTATAATTTGCTAGGCACGTGTTTTATGGAAGCCTCTGTTACTTGTAAGAAACGTCAAATCCCTTTTCTCAGTTGACTTGCATGAAGAGCTTGTGGTATTATTCAGTAGGAGTAAGTGTGGCAGAACCTGTCCGTTGTTTTGAGGACACTGTGTCCTTTTTTTTTTTTTTTTTTGGAAAACGCAATAGAATAACCAGGGGAATTACCGAGTTTGATAATGATCAGCCTGGTGAGTGATTGAGACATCAGCTCACTAATTAGACCTCCTTACACTTGTTTGTGTTTTGTTCCTGTGCTCACAGTTCTGTGAAGTGTTTGATATATACCATAGAATGGAAGAATGAAATGGTGCATAGTGTCTATGATTTCCATTATGGGTAATTAAATAACACTCTGAGACTTCTAGCAGTAATTTCTTCTTTTCCTGATAATTAAGGGCCCATTGGAGTCACTGTCATTACTCCTACTGATTTCTATAGGAACCAAGCAGGCCCCTTGTCTTCTCCTCTATTAACTGGAGGCTACCCTTCCCACCCTGTCCCATGCAGATGCAGCAGTGTATGGGGAGCACTGAAGAGGAAAAATAGGACCAAGAAACTGGTTGTGATTCCCTGATTCAGAGCCAATAAGCCAATTAATCTGGCAGAGTGGCATAGGTACAACCCTATTTTATAACACAGGAAGAAGTAGTCTTACAGAATTTACAGCATGACTAGCAGAAGTATAACTCGGCTTCCCTTTCTTTCATCCATATGCTGCCTACAGGATTCCTGGGGCTTTTCACTGGTATTTTAGGCATGTGAAAGGAGATAAAAAACCTTCTCACAGATTCCTGCCAATGTAGTATTTTTCTCTGCAGAGACCTGCATCACAGGCCCACAGTGCGTCAACTGTATGTCCAAGAGGTAGAGAAATGTCAGCAAATTTATGAATCCAGCCAACGAAGGCTTTTACCACAATCTTTTTTCAATGTTTCATCTTTTTGTTATAACATTGATAGATTAATAGTTTTTTTTAAAATTAGTTTTCATGGACAGTGTTAAGAGTGACAGATTGTATACTGGTTGGATAAGAAGAAACATATCGAGCTACTCATCCAGAGTACAGTTATGTCAGATGGTGAATATTTCATAATACTCTAACAAAAGCTGGGCTTGTTCTTCCTCATTCTTGCGCCTTACTTTGGTGCTGTTTTAGTTTCTCCTTTTTGAGCTTCTCAGAGCAGTCAGCAGATCACTGCTTAAATAGCAACCCTTGAGGCTGAGCCATCATCAACAGCTGCCATCAAAACTTGCTTTTTCCTCACAGTGGGCACCTCAAGCTTGGTCTTTCTGTCAGCCTCTCCGACCCAATACCTCCCTCTGATGCAGCAGTCATTGTCTTCTAGTAATCAGATCCTTCACCTCATGCTGCTGTCCCTCTTCCTAAGCTTGCTACCCTCCTGGTCCCATTCACTTTGCACCCGCCCTCTTCTTCAGCTCTTGACTGCTTCTGCTGCTTCTGTAGCTTATGCTGAGGTGCTGCCATGTGGAAAAAAAGACATGCCTTGTGGCTGTCTCTCCCCCTTGTCCCTGGCTGGCACAGTGCAGTTACAAGGTGCAACTGAGGCTGCCGAGATAGGCAGCCTCAGCAGGGATGTGTGGGTACCCGATGCCATGTCAGAAGGTGTGGCATGAAACGTCTGACCCTGGCTCCCATTTTCCACCATTGCTAATATCCAGACGTTTCTAGCAGCAGAGGAGTGACAGCAGAGCTTCCTCTCCCTTTCCTGTGATCATAAGCTCTCATCAGATGTGCCTGGGATTTCCAAGCCCCGTCCCTGCACCTCTGGGTGTGGGAGGCTGGGTTTGTCAGGGAACCACTGCAAAATTCCTGTCTACGTACCTGCTGTGGTGGTGGGAACAACAAGGGATTTAGCTGCTATAGCTGCACAAGGTAAAAAGGAACAAAACCAAAACCCCTACTGTGCTAGAAAAATGGCACAGAAATCACTTTATTTACTGCTTTAAGCCCATGCCATCCATGTAGTTCACTTCCAGTATAACACAAATATCCTCATGGGCTTGTGAATCAACTTTGCCCTTATTTTAATATGGGCGTTTGTATTTATATGCGAGTGATATAAATTGTCCTTGAATGTGGTAGATGAAGGAGTTGTGAGCTTTTTCTCGCTCTTTGTTAAATTCACTTTTGTATAGAACACTTGCTGCTATTTTAATACATCTGTAACCATCTGTTTTTTACAGCATTTGCCTGCAAATTCCTTTTTAGTATTGTGCTGAATTCAACTCGATGCCAGGCAGACCCCTTGCCATTTGGCATGAGAGTCTAATTTTATGGTTGTATATTAGACTTATGACATGTGAGTAAAATTTGCTATTGCTACTGCCATAAGCTGCTTCAAATCAGCAAAAGTATCTCAGATGTGCGTTGTGAATCTTCTTATTAATAAGACCTTACTGCAGCTGAGCCTCTGCAAATCGAAAGGTTATCAGTAGGAGAAAAAAGGAAGTGTAAGAAATGAATATTCTTAAGTAAGCTGTAAGTGGTTATAGGAAGTCCTCACTGAGAAAACAGACCATACATTTGTCAAAGAAACTGTTTTTTTTTCTAAGTTAAGAGGTTCTTATTAAAAATAAGCAAAATAAGCCTGAAGACAGACAGCAAGAGGAGTACTCCTCTTTCCCTGTGGAGATCGTTTAGCTTTTGATTATCACTTTTCAAGTCCTGTTGCTATCTCCATGGCAAAAAGACAGAATACCAATCTGAATACATTAATGAAAAAGTCATGGCAAATGCAGAGTCTAGCAATGAGGTGCAGTGATTGACGTACTTGTCTACTGAACTGGTGCCGTGTCTGCTCCCAGATATGTCACTCACTTTCACCCTGTGCACTGTTGGCTTATGAAGGGTATCAGGTGTGTGGGTTTCTCCTCCAGATGCTTGTTAGGACCACAGAATAACTTAGGATAGAAGGGACCTCTCTAGAGGTCCTGCTCAAAGCAGGAGTCAGGTACAGGTTAGATCTCATTGCTCAAGGCCTTCACCGGTCAAGTTCTGAATATCTTCAAGGAAGAGGTCTCACAGCCTTTGTGGAAGAACCTGTTCTAGAGTTTGACTACTCTTCCTGTTAGAAGAAGATTTTTTTCCTAATATCTAATTAAAATTCCCCTTGTTGCAATGGATGTCTCTTGCCTCTCATCATTTTCACTACACATCTTCAAGAAGAGTGTTGCTCTGTCTTTTCTCTAGAGTCCCATTAGCTGGTTGAAGACAGTAAAAAGATCCTCCCCTTAGCCTTCTCATCTTAAGACTGAACAAAAACAATTCTCTCAAATTCTCCTACATGTTTCTGTAGACAATAGCATAAAAATTTTGGGGTTTTGGAAAGACAGTGGAAGAGAGAAAGGTCATTGATAGGCTGTCTCATATTAGATGGAATATATGCTTAAGAAATATTTGTTCAAAAATTAGAAATGTGGAGTGCAGGTTTAATTCTGTGTTTGTCAAAGGTCTGAGGAAGAGACAAGGGTTCTTATTTTAAGCACATCTAGCTGCATAGCCCTACCTGAAATACAGATTTTCATGTCCCCTGGTGTGTCCTTATGTCTTCCAGCTACAAAGACAAGGGAGGGTTTATAAAACACATCAACAGTATTCTGATCTCAGCTTTTCACCTAATAGAAGCATCCAAATCATTTCTTCTTCTCACTTCTCAAAAATCCTTCACCAACATCTTTCTTCTGCAGAAGTGCTTGGGTATGTATGCAGTGTAGTAGCTGATATTTGCCACTGTGATAAACAGATTTTACCTCCTTGACGTGTTACAAGACTATCACTCCCCACAATCACAGTGTTTTATATAGCAATATTGCATTGCAAGCAGATACTTATCTTGATCTTCAGGCAGATATCTATTTCGATCTTCAGACACAAGTTAGAATATTTTTAACTCTACATATTTTAAAATATTCCACACAAGTCAATATCTATGCTTTGAATTATTCCCCTTATAGGCATCAGTCTACATATGTAAAACCTGACCTAATTTTTCTGTTTCTCATCCTTTTTGATTCCTTCTTCCTCCATTTCATTATGATTGCAGTGTTTTCTATTCTAATATAACCTGTAACATGCTGTTGACTCTTTCATCTAGTTATGGAAGATTTCAAAAAATTGAGCAGCATTTCTTGCACCCAACTGGAATATGCCTCTGCCTTGTTCTGATCCATACTGACACCTTGTCAATATTGCTACTCTTTGCTTACAGTCCTTCATCAAGTTCATTTTTCCTCTAACCTGCCATTCCATGCAAAACAAACTATAATAATTTTCACTCTTCAGAAAAATTATTGCCCTGTATTCTTAGACAGAGAAACATTTTGAATTGTGTCACAACAGGAACCAATACAGATAAACACTTGCATATCAGTGGAAATGAGCTCATAAAAGTATAAGGAAACATTACCAGTTAATTAGGAATTAATCTTAAAGCTCTAAATTGGCTCTCCAGATTGATGCAACTATATCATACTTGAAATGTCAGTACAACAATTAGAGACATCATCTTCAAAGAACTTGCTAATATATATATTTTAAATTATGTTAATGAGTTCAGCCATTTCTCCCTTTTACCCTCCATACTTTTGAGAATGTACATGTGATTTTTCAATAATAGGATGACTACACTTTCAACTTGAGATGCTGTAACAAAAGCAGCTTCATCAAAGGGCCACCAAATGATATCTGGACAAAATGGTGAATGTCTGAATTTCTTTATGCCCAGTCATTTCTTTTCCCTTATTTCAAACTATCTTGCTGTTTGTTTAAAAATCCCACTAGAAGAGTTTTTCTGGTAAACAGACAGGAACAACCATATGGGATTAGACAGAAGATGCCTTAGGGCTAAGTCTTTACGATGTTTTGAGGTAAGCTTTAAAGCCGCCTTACTGCCAGTGCACTGCTCCACGTGGGCTCTTTCATGCTCAGTCACGGGCACCTTGCATACCTTGCCTACCTTTGCATCTAGTCAAATTGCTAGCATGCCTCTGTGCCCTGCGCTACGCACTCAATTAGAGCAGGCTGTGGGATCTAAAGAGGTGTAAAGTAGCTGGTATACCATCTCTTACACAGCTGGGTATCAGATTCTTCGAAGGAAGGTTGATGACTACTAGTGGTGAACAGTTTTGAAAGCAATTAGAAGCACAGAAACAGAATAATTTAGGCTGGAAGAGACCTCTGGAGGTCATCTAATTCAATTCATTGCTTGAAGGATGTCTAATTACATCAGGTTGCTCAGGGACGTGTCTAGTCAAGTCTTGAACATCTCCAAGGATGGAGATCCCACAACCTCTCTGGGCACTTGTTCCAGTATTTTGACCACTCTTATGGTAAAAATATTTTTCCTTATATCTAATTGGAATTTCCTATGTTCCAAGTTGTGCCCACTGCCTTTTTTCCTAATGCTGTGCACCTCTGAGAAGAGTCTGGCTCTATCTTCTCTGTATCTTCTGATCAGGTAGCTGTAGGCAGCAATACAGGTCTCCCCTTATTGTTGTCATCCCCAGGATGAACAAAGTCAGGTCTCTCAGTCTGTCCTCCTATGTCATGTGCTCCAGTCACTGGTTAGCTTGGTGGCCCTTTGCTGGACCTGCTCCAGTATGTCCATGTCTTTCTTGCACTGGGAGTCCGGAACTGGACATAGCACCTCAGGTGTGTCTCACCAGTGCTCAACAGAATGGAATAATCATCTCCCTTGACCTGCTGGCCACAATCTTGGCTGATACATTCAATTGGCCTTCTTTGCTGCCAGGGCACACTGCTGTTTCATGTCTAGCTTGTTGCCTACTGGGAACCCGCAGGTCCTTTTCTAGACAGCTGCCTCCCGGACAGTCTCCTTCCAGCCTGTATTGTTGCACGGGGTTATTCCACCCCAGATCTCGCATACATTTTTGTTGAACTTCATGAGATTCCTGTTTGCCCATTTCTCCAGCCTGTCCTGGTCTCTCTGAGTTGTAACCCTGCCCTCTAGCATATTGGCTGTACTTCCTGATTTAGTTTTGCCTGCAGTCTTGCTAAGAATGCACTCTATCCTGCCATAGGGATTAGTAATGAAGACATTAAGCAGCATGGGCTCCAGTGTCCATCCCTGAGGGATGCTGCTGGTTACTGGCTGCCAGCTGGACTTTGCACCACTGATGACAACGGTTTGCTCCATCACGTTCCCAGGGACTGAGGTGAGGCTGACCAGCCTTTAGTTAGTTATCTGGATCTTCCTGTTTGCCCTTCTTGAAGAGGGATGAAGACTTGCTACAAAGATTACTGCTCTGTAGCTCCTGGTGGTTAATAATTGCTTTATACCTTAAACCATAAGATCTTATAATCCTCATAGATCTTTCATAGTATATTCAGACTTTCATTAAATAAAAAAAAACCCTGTAGATTTCTTGGCTCCAAAACCAATTTGGGTCGACAAATTGCTCAGGGTAACTATAGATGCAAATAGTTTAAGCTGTTCATTTCAATTGTTGCTCCTGGATATCAGCCAGTACTGATTTTTAGACATTATGTTTCTCACTAGCACATTTTTATGACTTCCCTACAGAACACCTTACAATCTTCTCTAGTCTTGCCAAATGAAATCATTTTCTGCCATCTGCAAATTTGCCTGCCTCACCATTCTCATCTTCTCTCAATGATTTTATGCATATTAAAGATATGGGATTCTACCATACAGTGGTCCTATCGAGTTCCTTGAAGTGTTTTAGAAGACTGTTTTTTCAAAAGACTATTTTTAATTATTGTTTTGACAAGATTAACTGATAGTGAAATAAAGCTCTGTGATCCATAATTCCTCAGATCCCTACTACCTTTTTTAGACCTAGAACAGTTGCTACCCTGCAGGCCTCCAATATAGCTCCTCATTTTAACCAGAGATTGCATATTTTATTAGCTGTTAAATCCCTTCTGTCTTCAGCACCTGCAGAGTTTTTGGATAGGTACCAGCCAGTCCCAGTGAGTTGCTACTGTTCAATTTGCCAGTTTGTTCCAGCTTCTCTTCTTGTACTTCTGTTCATCTTGAGTCTCTGCTCATGGCCTACCTTCACTACTTGAGATTTCTGATCCTGGATTAGTGAGTGTATAATTTTGTTGTGAACCGGTGGGAAGGGATTATTCAAAGAATTCTTTTAATTTATTTCCATTGTTGCATCTTTTTAGGTTTTGATCATCTTGTCTTGGGATTTACTAATTCACTCATGACTTCCTGTTTCTGTAATAGCTAGAGAATTTAATCACGTTTGTGTTACATCTGGCAATTATTCTCCATATTCCCTCTTTGCTCTTCTATCTTCTTTCCTGCACATTGCCAGTGGTGGCTTGCCGTTTTCCCAGCTGACTGGTCTTGGGTCAGATTTCTTTCTTCTGAATGAGGCCAACTGCACTTCAGTAGATTTGAAACTTTGCTACGTACCCAGCTAATTTCCCTGGTTATTGGCTTATTTTTTTACTCATCATGTATTTTATTTTTTTATTCATCATATCATTTTATCCATTAGGATAAACTTTTAAGGTATTTCCATTATGACGAGAAGATTTCAACTTTAAATAATGTTCTGGGGAAAACCCAACTAATCATTAGCTGTCTAGAAACCATGTTGCTCAGTCCAATAAAGGTGCTTCTGTTAATTAGGGATCAATATTCACTTCATCAATGGAAACTGGAGAGGAAATATCAGGAGATGAGGAAATGAGAGATTTTCCAGCGTGAAGTGTTTAAAGCAGTAACTCTGAAGTCAGCTTTAACAACTACAGAGAGCAAAAAATTCAAAGCACTTGACAATGGCCTTTAAGGTGAAGGATGAATACTGAGGGAGAAAAAAAAAATAACACCTAAACCACACACACATAAAACCAGTTTCTGGATTTATAGATTGCTACAGGGTACTGGAGGTGGTTATCTTGTTCAATTTCTGTAAATCTTTCTATGTGAACTTGTTCATCCAGGTGGAGAATCAGTAACGCAACTTGTATAGTAGCTCTACAGTGTAAAATATGACTTTCCTAAAGATTACTGATGACCTTTTGTTATAATTATTCAGAAATACACATATACTTGTGATTTTTAAGAGTAAAGCAACCTTGTATTTATACCTAGAAGGGAATACTTTCTCAACCTCAACCCTAGCCTAAGAGATCTATTTTTCTAGCTTTGTTATTCCTGGCAACAACAGAAACCCACAAGGGCTTTTTTCTTTGTAACCTACAGGTTTCTCTACCCTACAACAATTCTGAGTACTTAACAAGCTGGTTTCTGAGCCATGGTTTCTGAGCCAGATGTAGGAAAGAGATGTATTTACAACAAAATAAAATTGCCAATGGAAGTCTGAAAACTGAACAAGCTATCACTTTCTTTCTCTCCCCACTTTCATCATAATATGATGAATCATAAATTAAGTTAACTTTTATTCTCTTGGAAAGGCCTTTGTAGCTACAAATCCAAATGGTTATAGCATGAAGAAAGTTAATTCCTCCTACTAGCCTTTAATTCAGTTTGCACCTCTGCCACTGGGTCTCAGCTGAAAAATAAAGCTTGGTGGAGAAAGCCACTGCCTTTTTGGACATTTCTAAGTTAGAAACAGAAATTTAACTTTTTGAATGGATAAGCAGGAGTGAAAGAGCTTTTGGTCATTTTGCTTTCAGAATTCTGAAATGCTGAAGCTTTGCAGCACTCAGTTTCATTAATTAACTGCTGTGAACATGCCCAGAACCACAGTCTGCACCTCGGGATTTTCCCTGGCTCTTTTTGGGAGCTTACTGATCACAGCATACCTGTCCTACATTGCGTCTGGTAAATGCTGTCCTGTATGATGCCTGCAAGGTGATGGCCTGCAAAAGCAGTTGACAAGCTAAATCATTTCACAGGCAGTCAGAGAGTGGCTGCTGTTCAGGAAGGATGAATGCTCCAATATTCATTATGTTGCATCCTCAACCCTCCTCACATCCGTGAGAGATGCCATCTGTGCTCATGAGGAAATGGAGGTTGCATTTGTAGCCAACCACTATACATGCTACACAAAGTGCGAACCTGCTTCGCATGCCATTTCCCTTGGATTAATCTCTTCCCTCTGGAAAATGGCATTTACTAATGTTTTTTTTGCTGAATCTAGAGCATGTACAAGTTGAGGTACTGTCAAGAAGGGAAGCCAGGTAATGTTTTTTCCCAAATAAAATCTGAAAATTTCCTGCAAAATTGTTTTCGCTGACTTTCTTGCTGATATTTCAAGAAGGATACTGGCCACAAGAGTGAGTTGGCTTTGGTAGTTTTTCTCTTTGGAAAAGATGTTTCAAGAAATATATGTATGAAATGGCAGTCTTCCTGTTTTTACATTCCTAAGTGAAAAATTACCTTATTCATTTTAAGTTGTAGTAGTTTAGAAACAAATATCAATAATCACAAATTGAAAGAGAATCTTCATGGGCTGTTTTTCTTCCAAAATATTGGCTGGTGGAATTATATATTTTTAGCATTTGTTCCAATCAAGAAGCGACTCAGGTTTCCTTTCAGGTATCCTATTTCTTCTCCTTTACTGGTGGAATCACACAGCACTCCTTTCACAGCCTCTGCAGTCTGATATGTGCATGAGAGAGCAAGCAGAACAATTTCTATGCTTCAGGTGAAATGACTGGGGCAGCTGAAATGAATGATGATTACTAGGATTTCCATTGTGAAGTCAAGTGAGCAGAAAATACTACAGCAGCAAGAATCCTTCAAACCAACGTAAGTGCTCAAACTGTAACTTTTAAAGGCCCTTATTTCATTATTCTAATTGTGTGATCACTGCTTTAGTTCCATTTTTGTGCATTTAATGGTCTAGGTCTGTGAAAAGCTAAAAGGTACCTACGCACAATCTATTAGCATATCTTAAATGCCTAATTCAGTACCATGTTTCAGCACAACAGCATGGTGTTCTCATGCAATGTAAGTTCACTGGAGACCTGAAGCAACTGCTTTGTAGTGGAAAAAGAACAGCCAGCTGTGATTTTTGTGGAAAGAGGAAGAGAGGTGGAGAGCTGAACCTGCCTATGAGAACACACATGTAGGTGTTGTGTCCATCTAAAAGTGTTGGTTGAATAGACATCTGATTCTCAAATGAAGCTTTCCAGACTCTAAATTCTCTTCTGCAGGCATGTACTATTAGTTTAATAATTTATACATTGTTTTTATATCACAATAAAATATTTCAAAGCAGCTTGGCTTTGTGTATATGACTCAGAAAGGGCTATACGCATCCCAATTTCAAGTAGAAAATGTAGGCTCTCATGTCATTCTTAGTGGGGACAATCAAAAAAGTAGGGCAGTGGTTTAATGTAATACTTTTGAAAAGGAATTTCTCAAAGCTCCTGTTAAAAAGAACTATTTCTATTTTAATTTTTAAATTTTCTTATTGGTGATAGGTAAGGTCAAGATCCCTCCCCTCCAAACACATTGTCCCCATGTCATTTAATTGCAGGCATCTCTACCATAAACATGTTCCAATGGCTTGCCTTCTGAGTGACCAAAATTAGCAGGCTAGTTCACACTACCATCCATCTTTTAAGATGCTGTGGCCATGCCTCCTAAGAAATAGGATATCCAATCTCAGCTTGTGCTGCCTGTCAGGAGGAATTCCCCAGACTCTCATATACTTCTTGTAAATTGATTCTTTTATTGATTCATTATTCCCTGAATGTAAAGCATTTCCTGCAAAGGGTAAAAAGCAGAGATACTAATGCCTCTCAGAAGCTAGAGGGAATTTCCTGCCATATAATCTGTTTACTCATTCATCCCAACTAATTCCTAAACGTAAAATTTAAACTTTCATAAAAATGTTGATTAGGCGCCTCTCTGATGATCTTTATATGATGCACAGAGTTTGAGAGCATCACATGAACTAGAAATGTTTCTGTTGTTTTACCAATGTTGTACATCTTTACATCTTTTTAGTCCTGATGTTTTGAATTTAGAAGTTGCAGTAGCTTTTACAATGAGAAGTTTACTGAGGACATAATTTCAAGACGGGATTTACTTGAATTCCCACTGCTTTGCATCCTGGTAATCAGATACATGAGACTCTACCAGGTCAGAATGGACCAATACAATACTTTCTCTACAAACTTGTCCAAGAGAAAAATCAAGCCCTTAATTTCATGATTTTCAGGCATCTTCAGTAATCCTGCTGCTTTCTGGAGTTGTGATATGGATAAGAAAAAGAAATCTGTAAATAAAAGATCTCAGTAACGATGCTTTTGAATCGTGTTTTGCACATCTGACCCTTAGCCTGCCTTGTCTTTGCAGTGATGTAATACTTAATATAAACCTTGTCTAGGTTTATATTGAATTCTGACTAACACCAACAAGACTTGAAAGAGAAAAGAAGAGCAAGTCTTAAGAAAAACAGGAGTAAACCACTATGGGCCAGGCTGGCGTTGCTTGCTGAAACTCCTTTTCAGAGAAATTGATGCTAGCCAAAGGGAATCTGACACAGTTGCTAGTTATTTGCTTTTTCAACACAATGGATTAACTTGGACATACAGAAATGAAGCCAAAAGCACTGGTAAATCTGCACTGAGCCATTCTACCCATTCAGATTCTAAGTGTCTTCCTATTTAGTGGAAATCATCACAGAGAACATGCTATTAAAAATCAAGCCAAAATTAATGCTGATAAATATGTGATCAGAGAAAGACAGAGTCCCCAGATAAAAGATTAATAATGGCTGAATGGTCTTAACATATTTCCTTTGATTCATGGGAGCATGGTTATAGCACAGGGAAATGCCATTGCTTTCAGATGAAACAAATGGTTCTGTATTGACTATTGAAAGCAACAGATGTTCTGCAAACCAGTACTTCCACAAAGGGACAGTCTTGGAACTATTTTGTAAACAACCTAGCTTAAATTTTAATACATGCACTTTGAGGATGGCTGTGTGACAGAAGCTTGTACAGATGGGTCCAGGAAGCTGTGCAATGCAAAGGGCATCTAACTGAATTTGGAAAGCCTCAAGCAGCTTGGTTTGTTGTTTGGAAAAGAAAGTCTGAGTGCACCTGCCTATGCTTGTATATTTTCTGTGTGTGTGTGTGTGTGTCTTTCTCTGTATAGACATATGAGAAAAAGAGGTTTTTTTCTTTAAAATGTTTGAAAACTGTTATTATTGATCAGTACAGATACTATATATAATTTTCTGAAACTTTTTTTTTCCATTTTCCATTTTCCATTTTCCATTTTCCAAGACTGTTTTCTTTCATTAAGTGATGAGCTTATGAATGGATACTTAATGAAAACATGGTTGAAAAGCAGCTGGAAAACTCCAGTGATATTGTAAAGCCATTGAA
Organism: Balaeniceps rex; assembly: GCA_013401315.1. Classification (NCBI taxonomy): domain Eukaryota; kingdom Metazoa; phylum Chordata; class Aves; order Pelecaniformes; family Balaenicipitidae; genus Balaeniceps; species Balaeniceps rex. The sequence goes on from VYZW01055082.1 coordinate 24,519, forward strand.
TTGGTGTCTTCAACCTCTGTCCCTCAGGTGTAATTTCCTCAGTGTGCAGCTTACACTGTGTACCTTTGTACATCAGAGCACCATGAGGTCCTTACTAACTGAGCATTTTCTGATGGTTCCTAATGAGAATGGCAAAAGAGAGGTGCCATTTCAGGGGAAACTGCTCTGATGGATGGGTGTCCAGCACACAGCAGGCACACATACACCTTAGGGATCTAATTCTTGACAACTCTGCCTGCTTATTGTCAGGGGGCAGCGAGGGCTGGCTGCTCCCCAAGGGATTGGCACTGCTGCAGCATCACTGGAGCAGAGATGGATGGTCCCATGCTGGTTTGAAATGGGACTCCTGAGCCCATGAAAGGTGGTGGTGATGGGGAGCAGGTACTCATGCCCTATCGGTGCCCTCAGGGCCCTGACACTTGACATGTCACTGTTTGCTCTTGGAAATCAGAGAGCTGTAGTGGGATGATCTTCAGTTTACACAAAGCAATATCACTGGACATATTTCTAACATTTTCTCTCAGAATTTCCCCTGTTTTTAACTGTAAACATTGCAGTGCATAATTCTTTGATGAAATGTCAAAGGCATTTTATCCTTCCTCTTCTCTCTTACCTGTGCACAGTGGAGAAGCCCCAAGCGATGCTGCAGCAAGACCATATTACCTGTAAATTCACTGGGGGGAAACAGTCCCACGGGCTGCTGGGTTAGTAATGCACATTGAGAGGTCCTCTTGGCTCTCACTGCAGCTAGTGGTGTGCTGCATGGTGGGAGATTTCCCGTTATAAGGACTGTTTCTAGCTGTTGATCTACAAGGTGCTTTTCTAATACCTGTTGAGTGGGTTCAGCTGGAAAATCAAGACAAATCTGCACTTTTTCATTTTACACATTGGCTCTGATGGCCCCAGGAGATCTGGCAGCTTTATTTTGTAAGGATCTTTGTGACTACCTATCATCCACACCATAAGTCATTGTCTTACCCGAGAACTTCCACCTGTCATACAGTATCAAGAAGAAAAGTGCTTAAACCCTTTTAAAATGCCCCTTTCCAAAAAATATCCCAGTGAAGAAAAGAATATGTCTCCTCTGGAGAAGGCAACTCTCTACTTTTTGTTTGTTTTTTTTTTTTTTTCAGATTTTCTTTTGGCTTTTCATTTGCAAGGGCAAAGATTGCAGAAGGACTGAAGTCTTGCGCAGCCTATACACCTCTCTTACGAAACAGAAAAAATTATTGAAGTTACATACTTTTGAAGTCAGTGAACTTCTGATTTGCTTATTTCAGCAGTTAGCATCATAGAAAGTCACATTTCCAGGCAGCACCCTGTTCTTCTGGTACACATATGACTCAAAGGTCAAGATTTGGCAGGGCTTTTATGCATGTGTTTTAAACAGGAGAAATAGTCTGTTAATTGAGACTATACACAAGCACCCATGGTTATCTGGCCTTGAAGATGGAGTTAATGCTTTCTTTATTGAAATAGAAATAAGCAATACTTTTAATTTCACTGAATAAGTGGGCTTTAAGAATGTTCTTAAGTGCCTTTTGAGTTCTTCTCAGAGCTGGACCCTTTGAGAATTAATGTTGCTGACTTAGGAGCCCAGGAAAAAGCAAAAGCTTATTTATCTGTCACTTGTGAAGCAAGCAGATGAAAAATACCAAGCTGTTTTGGGTAGATCCCAATCAAAGGAGGAACTATTAAATCTCTCTTAGTAGAAGTAATATGTATGAAAAATGGATTACTGCCTATTTTGACTGATTTGAAAAAGAAAGTATGTTGAGGTGAACTTCATTATGGTCTTACATAATGCTGACTGAATGCCAATGAGGTAATGTACAGGCAAAAAAAAGAAACAGTTAGACTAACCCCAAAATCTACATTACAATGCACATTTTCCATTTCCAGAGAAACGTTGTTTGAGATATATTTGTGTGGATCAAGAAAGGTATTGCTCTGGCCCTTAGGTAGCACATGGAGTAGTGTCACATCACCTCCAGGGACAGCTCCGACAATTGCTGTGCTAGAGCCTTTCTCCTTCAAAGATAGTAATTTGCATTGGATTCAGATAAGGTTGCATCCTGAATGCAAATATGAGCATAATTAATACGAGGAAGGGACAGGCATAATATTGCACTATTATGGTTATACTGTAAAATCCATTACGTTTATAGGGAGCTCCTGACAGAAATAGCTTGCCTTCTTAAATAACACTAATGAAAAAAAGGAGGACAAAAAGTCATTGATAAACTGCCACCACCCCAATGTCCTTGCAATATATTAGCCCGAAATAGCACATTGACAATGTATAAATCTATGGAATTACAATGGGGAAACATGAAAGGTATAAAAGCATGCATTTCCAAGGGCATTTTCATTATGCAAGCCACTACTGTGAGTCAATAGACTTAATATATTATGTCACTGTCTGATAATTAAAAGGGGAGGGTTACTGAGCATTTTTGACTTTATTGATTTATCAAGGTATCAATGGGAAATTAGCATATTAAGAGTTCTGAGACGCAGAATTATCTGTCTTACATTACAGTTTCTCAATAACCAGAGCAGAGTTTCAGTTTTCTTTGAGAGGAGCAGTGGTGACTCTCCCAGCTGCTGTTGAAGTTAGTGGCAAAATTCCTGCAGATACTGGAGCGAGCTTTCATGGAATGACATTGAGGTTGATGTTGTTACCTATGCCTTTCCTCTCCTAAGGACAAACGACCTTAATTCTGGGCCAGAAATCTTGGCACTCATCCAGAAGACTCTGCCAGCCACTGCCCTAAATCTTTCCCAGCAGCTTCAAGAAGAGACAACCTGCCCGTGTGTACTCCTGGTACCACGACTCCTTGTAGTGCCTGTTGGCATTAGCCTTACCTGGCCTAGGGGTACTTGCTGGATCTGCTCTCTGCTCGCTGGTCCATGTGAGCCTAAAACTTCTGTTAGCAAGAAGCTTGGACCAGGATGGATCCATGGCCACTTAAGGAAGGCACTGCTGTCATCAGAGCTGCTTTTGATGGCCTGGTCTGCCTTAGTGACTTCTGCACTGTGCATGGGTATGGGCCTGAGGTCCTGGAATAAGCATAAATGCTCTTGATTTGGCTGTGGTCGCAGCCAACCGCATGCACTAAACGAAGAACGAACAGATTGTGGAGGCACTGCTATCAGCTGAATGGCAGGCCGTGGTGGCAGAGTGACATGGGGTTTTGGCATGAACCACAGGAGAGATATGTATGAGTAAGGAATTAATTGCTGGCCCTAGCGGATGCCATGTACTTTATTAATAACAGTTAATATTATTAACACTAAATATAGTAATATTAATGTAACAACTCTAGTTTTTAATAAATTTCTTCAATTTTAAAATGAAATTAATTTTAGTTTAAAACAAAATCCTACAGAAGCTGGTGAGCCTTTATGCAACTGATTTAAGCATTCTGTAAGAACATGGGCAGCCTCAAGAGCACATTTGATTTAATGCTTTCTAAGTATTATTTGCTTTCCCTCTGGCAGATATAATTAGTGGCTCCCTAATACCCTCAGAGTCTGATTTGCCTTAATTTACCTTTAAAATCATGACTCAATTATTTTTTAGCTGTGTCACGTATCTATAATTCTGATCAAGAACAAACTGCATGGCATGAGCTTGCACTAGTAGGTAAATGATGGGGCTGACTTTGTTTGTTATTTCTGCCTCTGTGGGGTTTTTTGTAACAGAAGGTTCATTCTGGCACATCTTGATGTTTTGGGCAGTATCCCAGTGGAATTTAACTGGACTAGTTGCATAACTGAAGTGGACAACGTTTGGTCCAGTCAGATCCATGTGTGCATTCAACATGAAGTATAAAGATTCACCATTTCAGTATGTGCCCGAGCTTAAAATTTCTGGGAGCTGAGACAATGAACTCTCCAGCCTATTTTGTGTTTTGCAGCAGCTTGTTATTCACAACTCTGCCAGTCCTGAGTAAGGGAACATCTCTGAATACCATCAACTGCTTAAACATAATTTTCTTTCCTAGCCCTTCCCTTTGGACTGGTCTTTTCAGTTTGTTTTTTTTTTTTTTTTTTTTTTAAATCTCCTTTGTGTGCTACAAGGCATTCCAGGTACTCTGGTGAAAAGACAGGTAAGTGCCTGTCAACAGGAATAAAAGAACCTAGCTATTCCCTGACACACAAAACAGGCAGCTTTCTGAGTGTTTTATTAGTGATGCTTACAAGCAAATGAAGGGCAATCAAGCCAGACTGACAATCTAAAACTCACAGAATGGCGATCCATTGCTATGCAGGAATGAGCTATGCAAAATGCAAGCTGGAAAACAAAGGACTAATGCTACTGATACACACAAGATTTAATTTAAGAAAGACCCAAATCATCCCTTTTCAGAGACAGTGACATTGTCTTATTAGTATGATGGTACCTAAAGTCTTTTTCTTTGAAGCCATGGTTAGAATTATATCGTAAATTTTCTCTGCTGTGGCTGCAGTTAACTTTCAATTCACTATTTCATTTTAATGTGTTACATTTTACCCAATCAAGTAAAGTGTTTTAATGCTTACTGATAATGCTATATCCCACTCTATTCCATGTTGCATTTCAAGTTCCAGCTGGGTTGATTATATTGTGGGAAAAGCTGCTGTTGTAGGATGCCTTCTGGTAGACCACCAACCATCATGGAAAGCATTTGCACATGGTATTTCCGAACAAGGGATTTTGTGTATGTCCGTGAATTAAATAGGCATGACAATCTGTGGATGTTTGTGAGAAGGCAGAAGAGGAGGCCTGGAAGTGGAACGCAGACTTCAAAAAGTGGATTTGGGGGAAGCCTTATGAGTCTTGCCATTTGTGGAGCAGATGGAGAGTCAAGGCATGGTAGGAGAGAAGCTATTGAGGGAGGGAAGGCACCTGGAGAAGACACCACTGTCATGGCACAAGACCAAAGAAAGACACGAACAACCAACTCTTGTAAGGGCCAGGCTTCTAAATGCTCACTTTCTTGATCCATAAGACACTTGATACATCTGGCTTCCTTCAGTAAAAGAAAGGGGGACCTGGCAAGGTGAAAGGGGGAGAAAAGTTGGGTCTGTTGATTTCTTATAGACCAGAGGAACTGAAGAATAGTTCTGCAAAGGAGCAGTGTAAGAGCTCAGCAGGACTAAGCACTCCGGCCCTCAGGGCACGATATCTCTACTACCGTTATGCACAGATGCTCTCCCTGTCACTCAGGCTGGAAAAGCCGGACAGCAGGCCTGGCATATGTACAAACGCCTGTGCTCGGTTTATTTAAATATATACTTACAGGGTTTTGTGTACTGAAGGCTGCAAACTTGCTCTGTGCTACCACCATGTTTTGGAGTGGAAGAAAAATCATCTTGTCGAGATCCCAGCGTGCTTGCGGGCTGGCTCTGCCCTGGGGAGCCCTGCAGATGGCCCTTGTCATCTGTGAGGGGATGAGCCAGCTCCCCAGCACAGACCCGACACTGGCTCTGTCTGTTCCCCCGGATGCTGAGTCCTTGACGGGGGCAGGTTCAGTTTGGTTCGGCTGCTGTGAGATGCTGCAGCCTGTTTAAACCAACAGACTGCATGTACAGGGGGCTGTAAGTAGGATTTCTTTCCTTTTTAGCTCTCCAGTCAGTCTGAAATAGAGGGGTCTTTATGCTCTACACTCCTGTGCATACAGGTATGCTTGCAAATGCATTCATACATTCACTGGACAGAAAGTACAACATATCAGTCATTCTTCTTGCTGGTCTACATTTAAGACATTGAATGAAAGGAAAAAATGTGTTCATGGCACAGTGTGTGGGAAAAAAGTAGGCTGCGATGACTAAAATACTACTTTCTCAAGGAAGTAGCTACTGTAGGAAATATTTTACAATCCAGAGGAACCTCACAGATCTCAGCTTACCCCTCATCTCTCAAAATATTGTACATGTAAATCATCTGCTTAAGATATGTGTGATTCAGCTTGTGCTTGAACTTGTTCCTTACCTTGTCAGTTGCAATATGGACAGATTTCAGAGAAATAAATATATTCCAGAGTGGATATTCCACAAATGATGCAAACTCTGATGTGCTGAAATGTGACACAGGACATCATTTCCACTAAAAATACTGTTTGTAAGAATAAGCACAGAGAGCACATTCTATATATTTGATCAGATGCTGCTTCCTGAATGACTGAGTATTCTCTAATGTATCTCATAAACAAATTTCATTTTATATATGAAACGATGTATTACACAACCCTACCAAATAAGCAGAGTTTTCTTTTGCAAAAATCTGGTTTCAATCATCACACTTGGGATTAGAATTTCAAAACAGGACTATAGAATTTTACAAAAGTCCTCCTCAATAGGGACTTACAGAGCAAGATGTTGCATGTGTTCTGTTGCCAACACAGGAAACTTCCACATGGTCAGAAAGCTGGTAACTGTATTGGGAATGTAGTAGCAACCACATGCTTTAATGGGCATCTAGCATATCTTATTGCCAATGCTTATAAACCGAGTATTTGGAATCAAAATGGAAAACGAAAAAAATTGGACTATGTCTGTCCCAAAAAAAGTATTGCACAACCAGAGCGTATTTCATAGTTGCAACGATGAGTCTTGGCTGCTTGTCATGGCTAGTGACAAAATAGCAAAGAGGAGTACAAATCACATTAAGACATGGAGAAACAGAGGCACTGTGAAGCTAAGATTTTTTTCAGACCCCTCACAGGCTGATGGAAGATCTGAGAACAGCACCTGTTTAAAAGCTACATTCTCTAATGACAGCTGTGTGCCAAAAAATGCCCTGTATTGCAAGTCCAAAATCAGTAGGATTTTATTCTGTTCTATGGAAGCTGGATATATTTTTCAGCTGATTTGAGGCTTCATGGTCAGAAAATATAGCGTTATTATATGGTATAAGTGTAATCAAAATAAAGCCTGAGATGCTGAATTTCTCTTTAGGTCATTCTCTCTCCTGCACTTAAAATACTGCAGGCTTGAGAAATGTCAGATTACAACAGCAAGGGGGAATCTTCCCTAACCAAGCACCCCCTTGGGTGTAAGCATGATTCTTTGCATGAGCTATTTATAGGAATACAATCTGTGGCAGAACATCATCCCCAGATACTACACTGTATACTTCTTAGCAAATAATCTGAGAAAATCCATTATTATGGTAGGATTCTGGAAGTATAACTAAGTAATAACTGTGCATTCCTGTGTGAGAGAAAAACATACATTAATATTTGGTGGTTTGTCAGCAATATGCACAAAGTTTATCAAAATTATGAAAGAGTACAAAGGTAATCTTTCATTTGTACAAATTAATTTTAATTAATCTAATTAATATCTATACCCCATTGTTTCTGGCAATAATGAATACAGAATTGTGCCAAACATATACTATGAATCTGATACAAAAAGCTTTGGCAGCTTCACATGCAATAATTCACAGCAACATGCTGAACCCTAAGAACTCTTCCTTCTGTGACACTGTAATGCAAATTAGAAAGACAAATTGGAATTTAACCGGTCTGGATAAACGGGCCCATTACCAAGGGTTTAGTTCGCTGTCATTTTGAGGTGACAGTTAGACAAAAGATCTGTACTTTTCTTGATATTACGAATAAGACATCATTCTAGAATTTTTCAAGCAGATATGCCTTCAGAATTAATAATTTACTCATTCCCATTATCTTAGGATGTCTAGGCAACATTCTTCAGGCTGTGCTATCAGCAGAAACATGAACAAGCAGGATGCCTGTGCCATGGTAGGAGTCCATTGCAAGGTCATAGATAGCCATAAATACGCCCTTCCAGTTTCTGTGCTTGCATCACTGCCTTTCTTCAGTTCCTTTCGTTATCTGCCTGGGAGTGTTATTTGGGCAGAATTCACATCCTACATTCAATAAATCACATAAGGATGGTTTTGAAAAATGGGTGCCACTGTGCCATCATCACCGTGATATGTAGCATAGGTATTTGGAAAATTCTTATTCCCCTCATTTTCAACATGTCAGCAACTGCTAAGCAGGTTGTCTATGACCAATCATGAAGGGTTGATGCTTCATAGGAATCCCCTATGACAGGTTTATGTGTTATCTGGGATTAAAAGAAATGCTGAATTTCTCCTCTGGAGGGAGCCTAAGTCCCGACTCATGGGTTCGTTTGATTTTTTCCTGCAGTGAAACAGAGGCCAGTGTCTCCAATGAATTCCCCAATTCCCAGGATAGTTTGTAGAATCAAAAAGGAAAAAATACTCTTACGCTGACATGAGGCAATGTTGGCTGACTGATATACGCCAGATATTCAACTTCCAAGGCAGCTCTCAATATACCCGCATGCTGCCTTTCAGTACCATGGACATACACAGACCCAAAGGCATGACAGCTGACGGGTGAGCAAGTACTTCTCACAGGTCCAGAAAACTGTGTTGCAGATCAGGAAAACCTCTGCCAGGAGAACAAGTTCTTCAAATGGAAGTGATTCCAACAAATTCAGCCATATAACACGTTGTCTTCCTCCAGGCAATCGCCATAAAATCACTGAGTACTTATCACAATAAAGAGACCCTCGTCATTTATTTAGCTTTATCTAGTCTCTCAGAAATCTTGGATGATGCAGTTGCACTCGGTCTTCTTTTAATCATTGGTATTGAAAATTTTCCAAAGAAGAATTACAATTTTAACTATTCAGTCCCCCCACATCTTATGGGTTATCTTTTTGAATGTTTCCCAGAATGCTCATCATATCCTTTCACCCTGAATTATCTTTATGAACCCCAACAGGTGGCCAGGACTGAGCTGCAGGCACTGTGACTGACCCTTTAACACATGCATTATTCCACAGCTGTTAACAGAGAGCACACTTGAAACTCACCTCTGATGTGCTTTCATGACTCCCTATAAACAAATCAATCACCTGCTTGCCTTTTCCTTGAAATTACAGTCATCACTGAAAGAAAAGGGATCTGCATACATTAGATCTTTTTTGGAGCTTGGCTTTATTACCCTGACAAGAACATAGCATTCCAGGCTGTCATTTCTAGCACATTCAGCTGTAGACGGATTTCCTAAAGGTCAAGTTATCTCATCCCAAAGAATATCAGCATGAATTGAAGAGTGTATAACAGTGTAGCTGCTGTAGCTCTCCAGTGAGACAGCAAGGCTGACTGAAGCAGAATTCAGAGGTCATTTTCTTCTGGTTTCAAAAATATGCCAAATCAGAAACCTGCAAAGCAGTGACATGGTGTAAGTCACTAATCTTTACAGAATGTTATGCACTGGAATTAGGTACTGGGTAAGGTGCCAAGTTCAGCAGGGCAGTACGATAATCAGTGTTCAGCAGAAACCATGGATGGTCCCTTGTCCCATCTTCCTTTGTGAATATCTACAACAGGACTTATGCTCAAGAGTACCTGCAAAAAAAAAAAGGTGTTCTGCAGCAATCATGATTCTTCAATGCTCTGTATTCACTGAGCCTCTGTCTGTCCCTGCTTTTTGCAGAATTGCAAGGATACAGGTTTTTGCTGCTCCTCTGCCACTGAAATCCTTACACAAGAACATAGTGAAGCTGAAGGCACATGTTCAGCCACGATGAGCCAAAAAGATGTTTTTTTCAAACCTTCAGTGAGTGCTACCTGCAGGGTAGCATCCTAGTGGCACTAGAAGGAGGAGCAGATCATTCTTCAAACATTCTTGAAACATGGACTTGCTCTTACTGACTCCACACATGAAAGGTAAGTGGAATCTCTGTACACCACTACTAACTCCGTGATCTGAAAGCTGTCCTTGAGAGATTGAGATACATTGATCAAAGAATCATTTAGAGATAGAAACTCTCATAGATTAACTCCATTCTATGCCCAAGCTCTAGACGAGAAGGTTTGTCTGCTTGAAACCTTTGCTCTACACCACAAATACTTCTAACCATGCAACTCCCATCAGTGGAAACAGCCAGCTGCTGAGAGGGGTCTCTGTGAATTTCCCAAGTGGAAGCAGAAAAGCCATGCTAAAGAAGGAAAGTATGTAACGAAGCATTTTGCACCAGCATTTGGACCCCCATACTGCTTTTTTTTTGTTGTTCTGACAATATAAAAGAGCATTCTTACAGGTAATACAAGGCTCTCTGCCATTCTCTGTAGTGTCTCTGGCCTAAGAGCATATCAGAAGAATGGACTGGAAGAAGAGGTTACTGGGCTGCAGACTTTTCTGGTTGCTGTCACCTGTGAAGAAACCCACAGGAACATGACAGGCAGCCAAGTAGATGAGATTCACATATGCTAGTGTTGTGCCCTTGTTTGGGATGCCCAAGAGTTCAGGAAGCATATTTTCTCACCTTCCGCTAAGGCTAAGGTGAAGCAAAGAATCCTGTGTCTTGCAGGGGAAACCTCTGAGATGTGCTTTGTTCATCCTACGTACAATGAGATGTAAGACAAATTCAAAGCTTCTCAGAATCCCAAAAGAACCTGGTATAGAAAAAAACCATGGAGCCTGCCTGCTTATTCTTGCATATAAGAGAATGAAGCCCCCAAGAATGTTTTACTGAAGATTATTTTAGGTATTAATTCTATGTAGCAATGACTACATGTGTCGTCTTAGACAGTTGACCATAATGAGTCTTTTGACATTAAGGTGTTTGAAATTATGAATCTAACTTGTTTATATTGGCTGATTCCCCCATAATTCTATAAAATTCAGTATAAAAACATAAATATATGGTTTCTAGATGTAATGGTGTATAACATATAATTTTTACCCCTTACACATTTTTTGTTCTTGCATTTTATTCCATGCAGCAATTGAAAGCTGTGGAACAAATAGAAAATTCTTGCTTACTTTCTTCTTTCAGGAGTGCAGCAGTGATTCAGTGGTGGATTAGAAGACCAAAAAAAGGAAGATTATGTCCCTTGAGCCAGGGATAACAAGTTGTCACTGTATGTGGTGCAACAGCAATTGTGCTAGGAAGCAAAATCCAAGATTGTTATCAAAGCAGGAAAGGCTGCTTACAAAGGGCAACACTGCAATGTTTTGAAATGACATAGTAGAACATTTGTGTTTTAAGAAAAGAGCAAACCCAAGTAATTTAGTTGTTATTATTGTGTTACTGTAAGAAAGATGTAAGGAGTTGGGATCACACAAAATACAAACTCCCATTTTATCAAAGGTTATGTAGAAACCTTGTCTGGAGAAAAACCTTTCTGAGTAGCAGCTGGTGTCTAGACTGTCTCTACTCTCCCGTACTTGGCTGTTGAATGTTGTAACCTTATTGATATAATTGCTGCTAAGCCTGATTTATTTAGGAGGGATGAAAAGAGAATGTTGGCAAGTTTAGCTTGATACAGATGAGTATGGCCCAGAGGTCTGTAGGTCTGAAGTGAAGCATGTGTTAGCATATATTTTTCTGAACTAAGGCTGATAAAACCACTGACTATGGTTAGTTTCCAACTTTTGGCACTTTTTACTGCATTTATAAATCTAAAATAGAGTTTATAACAACTTCACTTAAATGCCTGATAGCTGCCAGGCTCGATGATACTTTGCAACTTTCTATTTGCAAACAAGCAGAGAATATAGTTTTATTTGTGTAGCATTTGGGGAATCACTGTTTCATGTAGATTTAATGTGAAGCTGCATATTTGTCCACAGACAAGAAATTTGCTATTTGTTATTCATCATTCTTTAGCTTAAAATATGGGAATAAGAATAATACCTTATGAATTCGGTTATCTGTCATATCCCTGGATCAGTCAATCAAACATGTTAAAACACCCATTTAAAAGGATTGAGTTCTAAACTCTGTGAAAATCTAATTTGAACAAGCAAATCTTTAATACAGATGCGAAGTGATATGCCTTGTTTTCATGCTTTATGTATTTCTGAAAGGCATTTCTACTCCATGAATGTAAAGCTTCTGGTCTTACCCTCCTCGGATGAAACATTGCTGAACAAGAGCACAGAGAACCCAGACATCTGCAGCATGTTGAGAGAAAGCTGCCCACATCCTTCAGGGTGATCCAACAGGCTCCTTGCTCCATGGGATTGGCTATACAAGTGGCTAAGGGCTGCCTGGGAGGTAATGAGTACTTCAATGCTTATTAAGGCATATGGGCCTCAGTCTTCTTTATCCTAATGCTGTTGGATTTGAATGCATCTTTAAAGGGAGGGCAGCTACTTTTACACTCTTCAAAGCATCTTTAAAGAAAAATTGGACCCTACGAGAAGCTGGGAGCATTTAGCACCCTTCAGAGCCTGTTTCCCTGCCATTTTCTTTCTCTGATTGTCACCTCAGCCTGAAAACAAGTTTGTGCAGTTCCACGTAGAGATCATTTTATAGATTTAGAAATCTATAAAGAAAATCGTAGAGGGGCCAGGAACTTCAGAGATCAGTAGAATCACAGCAGTGCTCCTGTATAACTCGTGGCATGGCACAGCAGGGGGTGCAGTCACACTCAATCCAATTTCTGTGGAAAGATGACGGAAGACAGATTTTATCATACGCATGCCGCTCTACTTCTCAAATGCAAATATGGATCTCCATAATTTATAGCTTAGCGTTCTTTTAAGGTTTATCTTTTATTCTCTCTCTCTCTCTCTCTCTGTACAATTGTGCAGACATGCCGTCTGAATAATTGCAACAGTGGAGCTTGTGTTTGGAAGAGAGATCTAGATTATGTTGTGAGGCTTCCAACAAGTTCGGACACTGTGAGCATTTCAGCTATTTCCATTGCCAGTCACCACATGGAGAACTTTCTCTCATAAACAACCTCAGTATTTCCCAAACTCAGAAACCTTAGATAGGGGTTGTCTGTTTTCACTCACACGAAGGATGGGCAAATCTGTTCAGACAAAAGTAAGATCTGGAAGAAGCAGTTATCAAAAAACCTCAGTCAACTCTGCATATAGCCAGTTGGGAGGCAGGATTTCACCCAGTCCTTCTGCTAAAGTTGCTCAGGGACACCTCGTAAATCAGAGGCAGAACAGAGCTGCGGGCCCTGGATGGATCCTGCATGTTTTAGCCACAGGCTGGGACTAGAAATCTGAAGAAGGAAATACCACAGGGTAAGTGCTCTCAGAAAATGCTGATGCTCCCAGAAGATTAAGTCATTGGGAACATCACACAAAATCTGCTCTTGTGACGTTGTCCATGGGATTTCTTAGAACAAAACCTTTTGAAAGCATGTACAATAGAGGAATTATATTGCTAATGAGTGGGAGGAATTTGTCTTATGACAAACTGAGGATCGCTTCCTGGGCTTTCTTAGTAGCCTAGAACAAATTAGCTGGAGCTTCATTTTCTTTCAGTAGAGCTGTTCCTCTCCTACAGCCACAATAATCTATCTTCCTGGCTATAAGTAACGTGAGGAGGTTTAATGTGTATCTCTTCAGTGATAAATAAATCCACCTTCTCTGTAGTATTGTGTACCCTCCTGATACGAGTCTTTTGTTTGAAAAGGAGGATTCTATTCAGGGAACAAATGCTTCTCAGAAATAACTCTGTAGAGTAAAAGCTAACCTTGAAAACAGCAAGGACTTTTACAGTTTCCAGTGATGAGGCAATACGTGATAGATGAAGGGAATGCCTGGAAAACTGGCACGGTGGTGTGGAATAGTTCGTACATTCTCCCCGCTGAGCAGTTGTTGAGGGTCAGCAGCTCAGTTGATTTTTGGGGAGGAGGGAGGTGTGGGAGGGTTCAAAAGCCCCTTAAGACGTTCACTGTGCCTGAAGAGAACCTGTTTTCTATTTGCCTGTGGCTGGAGACCAGCTGAAAATAAAATTGCTGGGAAAAGGAAGCATTAGGTTACCCTCCTAGACCATTCATTTGCTGGTGCAGCATTGTTCTCAAAAATAAACCAATTTCTGCTTTTTTACATGAGATAATTTTGGAGCCTGGATGATTTTGCTTTTCAAGGAATTATTATTTGTGGAAAAAAACCCAACCTCCTGACACAGCCAAAGTTACACTGACTATTGTATAACTATTTAGACTGCTGTAAAAGACCATCTGATTCTCCACAGCTCTGCACTTAGTGTACTACTGTTCTGGCTGCTGGTAGCATGTGGTATCCATGGGCACGGGTGTAATGACCCCAGACAGAGACTAGTTTTTGGGTTGAGGCAGCCAACACACAAGCCCCAGCTCACCCGTGGCTACGGCGCACACGTTAGTCCAATACAAAGAAGATATTAAGCCTTCCCTGCCCTGTTTCCTTGTTTCTTCCAGCCCTCAGGGGCCACCATCAACACAGGCCTGATGCACTGTGATCTGAGCAGCAGGAAAGCCACTTGCCTTCTGCTTTTTTCCCCTTTCGGGCACAATGTTTACCTGAATAATTCCGCTAAATCATATGCTCTCCTACTACTGATTTCAGCTGCAGCCATGGAGGGGCAGGGGAACCCATTTCCTCTACGCTGCAGGAGTACAGCTTCAGCACGCCTGGGGAGGCAGCCACGGTGCTTCAGTCTGTCCGAGAAAGCCTCGAAGGGTTAGAGAGGCAGACGGTGCTCCTGACAAGGACCCTGTGCCCCCTGTTCTCCACCGCCTTGGTGTCCTAGCCTTTGAAGTACCAGGTGAATACAAAACAACACGTATCCCACGGAGCAGAGAGTGCTTATACTTCTTTGAGACACACAGCGATTTGCAATGCAGTGGAGAAGCAGGACTTCATATCTTTCTGAAAAGCTTAAGCTGGCTTTGATTGTACGTCTCTTCTGAACTTGCTACAGTTTGAGGGGGGCTCATGACTTTCTGTGCCTGTGTCCCTGCCAGGCAGACCCCCCAAGGGCTCCGAGCTGATCCAGGAGGAACACGCACCATGAGCTCAGCTGTCATTTGACTCCACATCCTATTACCATTTCCAGCACTATCTGCTATCTGCCTTCCCCGGTGCCTCGTGTGTTAAAGAAGATAACTCGGTGCTGCTGGAATAAATATAGCACACAGCTCTCCTGTCAGGGTGCTTACTTCATTAGTCAAAGAAAAAAAATGTTTCTCATAGCTTTTCTCCTTGTAATTTTCCTGAAAGTTTTTCTGCTGGAGGCCCTGTGTATGTAGTCAGCCATAGCGTATATTGCCTAAAACAATATTTGAGCTCTCTGTAAGTAACCCTTTCAGCAGCGATACTTATTTCAGAGGAAGAAAGGAATGATACTGGGAGGACTGAGAGCTGAAAGGTGCATGGGTCTTCCCCACAGGATTCATCTAGGAGGAGATTCACATTGGGTTTTGGACCGAGCCAGCCAACAGTGAAGTTTTGGAGGCAGTAGTGAGGTTTTGCAGTCAGACAACAACCTCAGTTACTGGTAAATGTGTCCATTTGTTGCCAGAACAAATCTAGGCAAGCTACTGAAGGAGAAGTGATTCTTGCCTGTGATTTCTGATGTCTCTGATCCCCATTCATGGCGTGCACAGACCACACTCCACACGGCCACTGCAGTACCACACTTGGGCCCCTACCCCTCCCACTTCTACCCTCAGGAGAGCATGGATAAAAGGCCCTTTTTAACAGCTTGAAGGCTGATTTTGCAGCTGAAGGCTGCCATGGATGTATACGATGAGGAAAATCTTTACAAGTGCAGTTTATTTCAAATATTTCAAATTTTAACAAGGTTTAAAAGGACACTATGTCTAGGTCATATGGTCTCCTTTTTGTTTCTTTATTTAGATAAAGTAAGCCTGGAATATTTATTTTGTTCTTTTCTTTTAAATTATTTGTCTTCCAGTTTCCTTTCCCACTAGAAATACAGACACTGTCTACTCTCTTCTCCCCAGAGTACTCTATGGATAACTGAAGAACTCACACATCTATATTGTCAGAAACACAAAAGCAGCGAGAAGTGAGAAAGGGGACATGGATTTTTAGCCAGGTTGCTTAAAACTCTTTCGCTTGTCTGTTTTTGTTGACTCTTAACTCAAGCACTTGCCAGACACTAAACCAGTTTCTCAGTCCTCTAGGAAGACATTAAAAAAATTTGAGAAGGCAGCAGATTATATCTCAGAAATAAGAAACGAATGGTAAAGAAAAATCATTATTCAAGTTTTGCACTTCTTTATGCAAAATCAAGCGGAAAGAATGCGTGCAAACACTCTTTTTTTTCCTTTTGTGCTTTTGTGTGTATATACAGTATGGAATGACATGAAGTAAGATATTGGAGGTCAGGAACTTTGTCAAACAAATCTTAATATGGAATGAATCCTGCTTTTAACAAAATAATTATGATTAACATTACTGCTCAGGAAGAGTGGAAGGTGTTTTCTCGGCAAAAGATACTGTAGTATATTTAAAGTGGCAACTCCTACATTTAATCAGAATTTGCAAGGGATCACCTCACAGAAAAATATTAACTAAGAAACAGGTTTCTGCAAAACTGGGTTGTATAATTTATCCTGCCAGATGTGGTTAAACTGTAGTTTATGATCTGTGGCCTACACATCATGCTTAAATAGCTGCACTGTCTTTCAAATAATAAGTATTAGGGTCACCTTTCTTTCTCCTGTTCTGAAAGGGGTTGTCTCTGTTTGGATGGCTGATTCCTGAGCCAAACCCAGGGAATTTTCTTGATGCTAATGGAAGAGGGCAGAAGATAGCATGTGAATCCAATTTCGAGGATAACGAGTCTGCTCTCCACTTCCCAGAGCTGGCAGGCTGTTCTCAAATAGAGCTGTAACAACATATTTTTCTCATCCTTTGCCCTTTCCAGGGGTTGTTTGACCTGGCATACACTTGTCAAATGATACAGATTGCAAGAGAGCTAAGTTATATCCAGGGTGTCAGAAGAGGTATCAGGTGGATTTTTCTCTCACAGTAGATAATGTTACCAGAGGAATTGTTTGGGACTCCAGACAGAAAAAACCTATGACCATAAGAAGAGTCAGAGCAGCAGGCTGGATCTGAAATGGTGATGACTGTAGGTGCTATCAGAAAACTAGTAGGAGGAAGGTGGAGAAATATTTTGAAGCTCAGATACATATTCCTTTTCTCATGCTGCATGAAGCTTTGATATCAGGCATTTACAGAGATCATTTTCCAGCAAAACTAAGAGTCAAGGGTGTTCCATACATATGCGAATATATACTCTTGCATCTGCAACCTGCATCCCAACAACATTTTCTTCTCCCTCTGGTCCCTTTAGTTGGTTTTAAAAGTCAGAATAAATGGTCTGAGGGTGGAGATACAAACTGCTATGAGCTATAATTTGGCCTCACATGAATACAAGGCTTCTGCAGTGAAATGCTGCTAAATCCCAGACAGGAGAGAAAATTTAAAAAAAAAAAAAAAAAGAAAAAAAAAAGATTAAATATAGCTTGGGTCTTATTCCTCATCGAGTGTCCTACAGCCAGTTTCAGGGAATATTTATCATGGGTATTTTTGAGCTAAACTCTACATTCATATTTGGTTTGTTGCCAGTTCATGTTCTGTCAGAACTCTGTCCCCCATGTGGAAATCATGTCCTATTTTTATGCAGTTTATAATATCTTTTTTTTCAGAGATTAATCTAGCAATCTGCCAGGTATCCATGGATGTAACTGCTGTACTAGAATAACTTCTTATGTGAAAAGCTAGAGATTCACATAACATACTCCTGACACACGATTAGCTCCGTGAATTACTTACCCTAAGATGTCCCAGCACATGCTTGTGCTAAATAATTAGCTATACCTCTTATTCAGCTATACCTAACTGAGGTGTGATAGTGTGTATCAGGCACTGCTGGTAAAAGGAAAACATGTAGATTTAGGTAATGCTGAGGCTTGAAAACATTTATAAACAGTGATGGTTGAAAAAGGATTGTTCAAAAGCCCTGAGTCAGGCAGGCAACTCCTCTGAAAATTCAAGAAACATTAACATCTTCCTTCTTGAGTTCCAGTGTAGATAGAAAAAATGACAGAAAGTAAAAAATGAGGTACCAGACTAAGCATAGTTTTATGAAGGGAACCCTTGCTAACCAGGATGTGTCCTCGTGATTATCACTCTTAAAGACTGGATACATGTGCATCTGACTAGTTCTGTGCCTGGACCTCTCACTTCACAGGGGGAAGTGTCTGTCTTCATGGGAGATGTGGTGTGTGATCAAGGAGCAGTTGCTAGGCTTGCTAGCATTAGACTGAAGGACGAAGGAGACATGAATCCTCTCCTCATGGGGTAATGCACAATGCCCTGGAAACTTTTGCTAAGGTCAGCTCTGTGATAACCATGCCTGTGTAAATGGACATCCCAGGGAGAAGCATAGATGTCTGTCCTTTAAAGCAAGACTAGGAATGATGTGGAGCCAAGGAGCATCTTCACACCTGTGGTTCCTGCAGGCAATGCTGACCTCAGTCCGTGATAGAGCCAAGAATGAGCAGTTGGGATGAATTCTAGAGAACTTCAGTAAAAAAATATCAAATAGGACATGGAGCATTTCAGAAAGAGCTGCTGGAGTAAGGGTTTACATTGTCTAACAAATAGCCCGTCTCCTCTCATGCTACACAGATGGGCTCTAAAAGCAGTGTAAATTTTCCTCCTTTGCCTAACAATTATTTATATTAACACTGAGATCATATTGCAGTCATGTTCCTGAATCTCCCATCCAAATCCTTGTTTAATATCACAGGCAGGGTTTCTGCCAGTGTTTTCTCAAGAGAGCAGCTCTATTTCATGAAACAATTAAATTTAAATTTGTTTGGTGGCCTGAAAGTCCTCAACTGCATTTCAGGCTTATAAACACAGTGGGAAGAAAATGATTCCTCAGAAATGAAAATAGAGTCAAGTTAGGGATGCGTATCCTAAATTGTAATCTCAGCAACAAATCCTGTGTCAGGACCAGAGAGCAGCCAGGAGAGGTCATGATCCAGACTGACAAGGGATGAAATTGGCAGTGCTGGTTTATAGAATCTAGCACAAGCATGTTAAGCACACCCAGTGAAAGAAAAAAAGGAGATGTTGGGCTGAAATGACGAAATCAGACCATAAAATCTGATTTGCTAAAACAATCCATAAGAGGTAGAGTTCCTTCTTAGGGAGAAAGGTTGCCAAGATGCAGAGTCCCGTGCTCAGTGACTCACACTGTAGCAAAAAGTGTGTAGCAGCAAATGATCAAATCAATAGTATGTAAGAATTAACCAAAATATTTTTTTAACAGCAGTAAGTAAAAGCCACATCCTTTCATTCTGATTGATATGAACTCCGGAAAATTGTGGGGACCGCTTACGGGTTTGGATGCTAGTAGCACTATAACTGTTTTAAGATGAGGCTCACTTCTGGACCCATTGTCCTATTTTTCGTTTGCAGTTACATCAATGTGGAAAAGAAGTTGTGCAAGATGAGAGCTATGCCTGATCATAATATGAGGCAAGCCTTGTGGAAGCTGTGCTAGCAGATTTTAGCAAGTGGATAACAAGGTACTTTAATGTGTCTGAGATGTGGTTATGAGTTGCCAGCTCAACAGCAGGATTTATTCTAAGAAGAGAAAACAGGGTCAGCACCCAGCTACACCAGTGAGATGGCCAAATCACCCCCAGAGAAGACCAGCCTGGCCTGGAAGTTTTTCTCTTACTGAGAAAGGTGCCTGAGCATGTTATACATTTTTGCTTGCAACTGGCTCCACTGACACTAGACTTCCCAGTTCATCACCTTCGGCTTTTATACCTCTTCTCAGCATTGCAACACCAGCCAGCTAAATTTGGAGTTAAACAGTTTTTGGACATCAGCTTTTAGAAGATACTTTGTCAATGTCTCGCTAGTTTGTGTTTTGCCTTTTTCAATGTTTTTTGAACAGAAAGTTTAATAGCATTTTTCTTTGAGGTGATACTGTGGACAGCTCTGGTCTCCTCTGGCACTGTGTCCTATAACTAGCTTCCGCTTGCTAGTAATGCCTTATTCCCATCTCTCATACATTCCCTACCAAGCTTCCTCCCTGCCCTGATCCAAAGGAGCACCACATTTTCTGTTGTACAAGGCCTGAAACTTGGTCTTCAGTGACAACTGTTTTTCCTTACACAGGTTCACTGGTCTGCTTTGCCTGTTCAATGGAAAGGATGACCAGGTGCAACTGAAAGCAAAATTTTGCTCTTTGTTTTTGTCTTGTTTTGGCCTATGAAAAGGACGGAAGAGTGAGATAGGTTTGCTGTCACTACAGCACTGTCCACTGTTACACTTCTGCTGCTCTTCAGCTGTGTCTGTGGAGAGACGATGGGCACAGCAAGGCCAGCTGTGAAGGGCTCTTGCCAATGCAGTGGATTTTTCCTGAATGCCATCCCTGCATAGATGGAAAACAGAGTGAGAGGGAACAGATCTGACTGGGAATTCTTCTGTAAATGCGTGAGGGTTTTTAACTGGTGAAAATTTTTTGGGATATAAATGTTCTTACTAAAAACCTGGTCAGGAAATGATAGCCAGGTCTAGGATACCTGTAATACTTGGCTGGAAGGAGAAAAGAGAAATCCTGATTTTGACTAGAGAAAACAAGAAGCCTGGGGCAGGGAGGAGAAGCCTGGGGAGGGGGAGAAGCCACCAAAGATTTCCAAGCTGGATCTAGCAGAGACAGGCTGCATGTGCTTCTCCTTCTGTGCCCCCTTTCCCAAATGGGAGGCAGAACACTTCTCTCCCAGGCACCCCTTGGTGCCTTCTGACGTGCCCTGTGTGTCACCTCTGAAGGGCAGCAGTCCCCACAGATGGGGAGAGACGTCCTTCTGTGCTTTCCCGGGGATGCTCAAGCAGATTGCATTCTTCAGGGTCGTTAGTTTTTGTCCCGAATTACAAAGAACAGCTTTACAAAGTTACTCGAACAGTGGTTTATCCAGAGGAAATCATGTGTAGCTTGTGACCTGATGGCATTGTGGCTGACTCAAATGGGTTTTGAACGTTCACATATGGTGTTACTGAGTCTGGCTTTGTTGTCCGATGCAGTTTCATGTCAGTAGGCAGAGAGTTGAAAATGTTTCTTCAGTATGCTGCGTCTTCAACACCACACATGAAAACAAGAATCTTTTAGCTCCTCCCTCCCAGTTCATGACATTTATTTAAGCATAGCAAGAAACATTATGAGGAGAAGAGTTTTTTATTTGTTTTGCTCTATTTAAAAGCCTTTAGATTTATGAATGTGGTGGTGGGCTGACCCCAGCTGGCAGCTAAGGCCCCACCCAGTCCTTTGCTCACTCTCCCAGAGGATGGGGGAGAGAATTAGAAAGGCAAAAGTGAAAACAATTCATGGTTCAAGATCAAGGCAGCTTAGTAAGTGAAGCAAAGCTGCATGCACAAGCAAAGCAAAACAAGGAATTTATTCCCTATTTCCCATCGGCAGTCAGATGTTTAGCTGCTTCCTGGAAAGCAGGGCCTCAGCATGCATAATGGTTACTTGGGAAGGCAGATGACATGACTCTGAACGTTCCTGGCCACCTGGGCACACTGCCGGCTCATATTCAGACAGCTGTCCACTAACACCCCCAGGTCCTTTTCTGCCAGGCAGCTTTCCAGCCACTCATCCCCAAGCCTGTTGCATGGGGTTGTTGTGGCCCAAGTGCAGGACCCGGCACTTGGCCTTGTTTACCCTCATACAGTTGGCCTCGGCCCATTGATCCAGCCTGTCCAGATCCCTCTGTAGAGCCTTCCTACCCTCAAGCAGATCAACACTCCTGCCCAACTTGGTGTTGTCTACAAACTTACTGAGGGGGCACTCGATCCTCTCATCTAGGTCATTGATAAAGATACTAAAAAGAACTGGCCCCAATACTGAGCCCTGGGGACCACCACTTGTGACCAGCCACCAACTGGATTTAACTCCATTCACCACCACCCTTTGGGCCCGGCCATCCAGGCAGTTTTTTACCCAGCGAAGAGTATGCCTGTCCAAGCCATGAGCAGTCAGTTTCTCCAGGAGAATGCTGTGGGAAACAATGTCAAAATGTCCATAAAATGTCCATAAAATATCCATTGAGTTCATTTAGTCCATGACCTGGGCTCCATCTATTACGATGCTCACTGGGGACTGGAGAGGTGGTGTCTTGTGTGGGGTTATTGGGCACCAAAGCCGACTCAGGTTGGGTCACTGCTGAACTAGCCCAGCTTCTTGCGAGGCTCGTCCTCCATCGCTTTGGGTGGTTCCTGCTATAGTGCTTCCTGTAACATACAACTCTCATCACGGGTTGCAACAATTGAAAGGCCCATGGGAATACCTCCTGCCCCCTTTTTTTTTTCAGTTTTTCTTTGTTTTCTACTTTCTACATCCAAGTTTCTTGCCCAAGCACAGACCTTAGAGATGAATCTTTCAAAACAACAACAACAACCAGAAATAAAACCATATTTCACAGTGAAATCTGAAGCATTTACTCTCATGAATACATTGACTAAAAGGCCGAGTTTCAAGAAAGGAAAAAACTGAACACAAAAAAGTCAGGAATAGTTTGTAGGCAGAAATATGGAGTATTATTTAAGTGTGAATGGGAAAGTAGTTGTTCCAATGGAATATGGTGTGTGAATAACAATAGAGGATGACCCCTAAGAAATGACTTACAAACAATTGCTTTCTCCAGACTCTTTGGTTTTGTTAAAATTACGGGTTTTGATCTTTTCTGTCTTCTAGACTGATTCTTGTTGCCTTTTTTGGGCTGAACATTTGCAACATATGAAAATATTCCTTCTGCTAAAGCTTGGAGAGTGGACACTCACGCTCAGCAAATTCCAATTAGTATCGATGTTTTAAGTACTTGGCATTTTGTAGCTGCGGTGAGTTTGCTCTGCCGTGCTGCATGTGAAGTTTGTTTCATGCCTGCTTTGTAAAGTCACAGTGTGCAGGGTCAGGCTATGTCAGGTCCAATTCCTAGTCAGAGATGAGTGTTGCTGTATTTTCTGATGGCCCAATATCAGAAAGAAAAATGACCTCTCATTCATGTTTTTAAGTAGCTACCTTCAGACTGTTTAGAATGAGGCACCTGCCCTCACAACATGGATATATAAGAATTGGGCCAGGATTTTATTCCAAATTGCATTTCTTTTTGGTACTGCTCAGTTAAGTCTCTGGTTACTGTGATTATTGTTGTACAAACCCTACTTTTGGAGAACTAATGTCCAAAATGCTAAGCCACCATTTCAATTAACAGGCAAGAAGATATCTTCATCCTAATGTTGGCAGGAAAGTCTAATACCAAATTGGCTTCAAACCTATATATAAGTGAACCTTCCAAATAGTTTTTTTTTGAATGAGAGGTTGGTCTATTGACAGGGAAGTTGAGGGAACTAACTATACTACTATAAGCAAATATGTTTTTTTTTTCTCAGGCAAAGCTTAAGAAAACATCATATTTCTAGAGAAATTTAGAAAGTAATCAACAGTCACACTTATTTCTCTGTGTACATTCCATTTCTCTTTTCAATGAACCATTAAAGAAGGAATTGAACAAACATGACAATTTCTTCCTACTGCTACCAAATAAATCTGAAGCAGATGATGTAATAAAATTGACAAAGCAGCATGAAGGAGGAAGAAAGAGAGCTCTGATGATGGAAACTTGAAGCCAGGAAATACTCTAAATTTTAAAGCTGACGTAATTTGACAGCTCTGATGAAATCATAGGAGTATGTGTGCACATTCAGCCAAAGAAATATAGCGATGAACTCTATCTGTCTTGACAGGCTGTCGCTTGAATGGATACTTGATTAATATTATCTGTATTCACAGTACTACTTGGCATGAGCAAATGAATTTCAAAATATCGAGCTAAATGCTTTCATAATTCACTGTTGCAGGAAGGATACAGTGCAAATGCTACCTGTAAAATTAGTCCTACTGTAAACACAGTCCATCACCTTTCTAACAGTTTGGCTCATTGGGGTGTACATGTAGGCTTGTATGTTACAATTATCATTAGAACACATATTTTATATAAATGCAGCTTAAATGCCTATTCAAGTTAAAAAAATGTTTTACTGGTTTGTTCAGCAGGGTCTTTATCTGAAAAAATACTATCCTGTTTTGTGAACTCTAGGCTATCATTTATTCATACTTTTACTTACCATTGATTACAGTTCCTAAATAAATTCATTCTCTCTTTAACAGATGAATCTAGAGGAAAGAGGATCCAGCACAGGACCTGTCCTATCAGCAAGCAGTAATTTTGCAAAGAGCAAGGTTATAGGACTAAATTCTGGGACACTTAATTTAATGCAGTTTTTCTTGTGCTACTCCCAACTTTACTACAAGCACTGTTTTATTCCTGTTTCTAGGGATCCATTTACAGTATCAGGGAACCTCCAGTTACACTTTCCCTCTCTTGTAATTTTTGTTCTATAATTCAAGCTGCTGTTATTTGGCATGGCTCCTTCTGGAAGCTGTCAGCGCTGTTTCTGGTCGCAACGAGCATCATAATATGGGAAATACTGCACTTTTGGCTTAAAAGAAAGGAAGTCCATCTAGGGTGTTTCTGTATTCTGACAATACTTGGATGCAGGATGGCAGTCCTTTGGCACAATTGCAGCTGGGTGTGATTTGGAAAGCGTTGCGCTGAGACTTCTCCAGTCTGTGCTAGAAATTCAGTTCACAAAGGGCTTAGAAATGGAGGATGTGTATCACCATTGCATTTTTTTTTCTCCTGCTGGCCAAGGAACACTGATACAGGTGGAAGCATGAAACAATTGGTGAGAGGAACCAAAACCTGAAGATGCTGTTCCTGCAAGAAAGCATTCTCATGTTATCCTTGGGATTTTTACCTTGCAAATGATGGGGTAATGTTCAGGTGCTTATGCATCAGTGTCTAGTACTTTTTGAGATGCCTTGGGGCACCTGAGACATTCATAAGGCTGCAGATAAGTCATGGATCCTATGGAAGACCTGTACCCTTTTAGAAAGAAAGTTGTAGGCCAAGTGGGAAGCTAGAGAGACTTAATGGCACCAGATGTCCTATGTCTATCTGCAAGATTCCTGTCTAAATCGCCTCTCAGGTGAATGCCCTGTGGTTGAAAGGACAGGGCAGAGAGGAGAGAAGGGAGGTTCATGTATATGAATTCATAGAATGTATTTTGTAGGTTAGAGAAGGTGGCCCGTATCTCTGCCATAGGTGCTAATATGAAAACTCATCATGTTTTACATAGCATTTTATGAGTGTGCTTTTCAGCATATGCGTTATTCTCGCCACATTTGCTCTGAAAACTTGCTCCTTGCCCTACATGAGTCATGGCCTGGAGGAGAGGAAGCTTGACCGCATCAAGCCATCGATACTTTGTGAGTGAGCACTCGCGCAGATATATATTTGCCTTAGAAACTGAAAGGTGCTCTTTCGTACTTCAAAAGGATTGCTCGAAGTGGGGATTGCCCATAAAGATGTTCCCTGAAAGCAAGTAAACTGTGTTACAAAAGCTGATGAAGTGACTTGCTCACCTTTATTCATAAAAAAAACATTTAAACACACTTTTCTCTACTGTTTCTTCTAATCCTCATACTGACACAGAGTCAGTGGCAGAGTGGTTATGCTGAGGTTCTCTATTTGATAGAACCAAAAGAAGGAACTGTTCATTACAGAACAGTTCATGGGTAATGAAGCTGTTGTTTTCTCATTTGTTTGCTTATTATATTTGTATTCTCATGTCATGTATGAGAAAATTCAAGTGTGTTCATTTCATTTTTCTTCTGGGAACAGAAAAAGTTGTTGCAGTTTTTGTTTGGACATGTGCTAATTTTTCTTCCTAATCTAGGACAAGGTGGTTTGGAAATAGCCTTAATAGACTGCTCTGGGAACTGTTCCCAACTAATGAACACTATTAAGTAGCCAGATCTAGTTTAAGGATGATGGCTTTGGTAATTCTGTGTAGAGGAACATGCTGGTTTTGTTTTGCAGTATAATTAGTCTGTGCATGAGCCACACCTGCTTTATTTTAAATGTAGGGCATATGCTTGGTTTATGAAAACCAAACATCTGCCATAGAGTTGCTAAAATATGTAACTTAAAATATCTGATTCTGATATGCTGCTACATATCTTAAGGTAAATTAACAAAAATGTATATCAGTATTTTAATACTGAATTTATGGTTGGTTGTCATTTAACTCATAGCTCTTCTCAAGAACTGTACTTGTGACATGCACAAGTCACTTGCTCTAAAAATGTCTTCTGTATTTCTGAATCATCTTTCACATATTGACCAGAAGGCTTGCTTCACTCCCAGAATGAGTAGATCTCATGTATTTCTCTGCTTAATTGTACTGGCATTAAGTCCTCTTGACTATTGCTTAGAGATGTTTACCCCTGAAAGATTTAAGACCAGTTTATCTCTTGTTGATTTCTAACAGAGTAAAAGGCACTGATTGATGGAATGACCATTTAAAACTCCCCACATATGTTGAAACTGCCTTAAACTTTCTTTTCGTAGTGGTATTTACAAGAAAAGTACTAAAATATACCAAGAGAGTAGATGAATGTGAAGGTCAGACTGATTTTTCTGCTGTAACAAAAAGCTTAATTCCCTAAATGGTGATACCTTTTACTAATGAGAAGCACTATTATCCTCTGTCTTTCCTAACAGTGTATTAAGCTTGCTTGAAGTTTTTACTTTATCTCTCCTACTTACTGTGACTAGAAAATGCAATTAATACATTTTAGAATTAAATTGCCTAGTCACTTTGTGGAAAACTCAACTGTACTACTTCAGCTTGTGTTAAAATGAGCAACCCACTGAAAGAACTTGGCATAGTATTTTCATCATTCTGTTTTAAAATGGCAAGCTTGAAAAACAAACTAAAACGTGCATGATGGCTTTTTGTCACTGAACAGCCTTTAGCCAATAACCAATTGCTTACACAGAGTAACAGTTAGCAAGAGGGGAAAGCTTGCTCCCTCAAGACCCTAAAAGTGAGGTGGCCAGGTTTTCCTGTGTTTCCTCTAAAACATAGTACTCTCCAATTATAGCTGTATTTAAAGACATAGCTGTTAAACACAGCAGTGATTTCTTCTGAAGGTCAGAGATATATTCCATGTGAGGAATTACTTTTAAAAATCATCTGCTGCCCGAACGGACATTGAATAGCTGCGTAGGGTGATGTTAATTCAACTTCTGTCTATACACGCTCTTTTTTTTTTGTTGTTTCTGTTTTTGTCTGCTTTGGGGTAGGAGGGGACC